>APFE031108935.1:0-14419 GCA_000404065.3 Pinus taeda
TGTAATGTAGGCTCACATGCCCAACAGATGTGTCACACACCCTCATTGATGTATATATATACAGGAAAAGTTGGAGAGAATTTCAACACAATTCAACTCACATCTTCCTCTCTCATCTTAGAGAATACAAGCTACCTGGAGGACGAATTCAGCCACACGTGGGAAGGACGAAGAGGACAGACTGTACGGATTTTCTGCTGCTAGGGTTTTGCAGAAAGTTTGACCAGCGTTGACTTTGGTCAACCCTTGGTCCAATCAAGCTGAAAATTTGTGGGAAGTTCGATTTTTGAAGGCCGTACTACCTGGCACAAAAATCGAGGTCAACGAGTTGACCGTTTTGCTGCTGCGTTGACTTTTAGCTTGCTGCCCCTGCGTTGACTTTTCAGGACAGCGTTGACTTTTGCAGAATTGACTTGGGTTGACTCATCTACTGGTTGGAGGGTTGTTGTGACACATCTGGGCTGGCTGACCAAAGGAGACTTTGCTGGTTGAAGCATCATGTTGACCGCCGAAACGAACACACATTTTTCCTGTTTCTGATTTGTCTTCTGTAAGATCTGCTTATATGTTCTATCTGCATTTTGCTTAACTACTTGTATGATTACTGTGTGAAAAGTGAAATTGCTCTTAGCATAGAACATCTACAAAACTTTACAACCTGCTAATCCAAAGTTGCCTTTCATGATATGGCAAATCACTTATAGTGCATAGTTTGATCTCTGTTTTGTTCTAGCACAGAGTATATCCGAGGGTGGATCAATCGCTGACCCTATTCTAATGTATTGGATTGATGTAATGGCATAATTATATGTTTGATTTCTTTGCCTTTTTGGAGCAAACGTTGGTTGTATATGATCTGCACACAGTTGTTTGACAGCATTTGCACTCAGAACTAGTATGAGGATTCATACTTGAAGCCATTGTTTGTTACAAAAACCATGATAATATACGACAGGAGCTTGGATTGATAAACTGAATTTGAGGCAGTTAGAAGCTAGCCATAGGGCAAACCAAAGACTGTAGAGTCTAGAAACATTGGGTTGTGTTTGAGAAAGCAATTTGAGTACGTGAATTTGCATGACTACAAGTTCACTGATGATGATATAGTCACAAGATTGTATAATTGTTGAGTTTGTTCATTGTTGTCGTAATTGGGTCACTATCCCTAGTACAGGAGCCCAAAATTCTTGTTCCATCTTTTGTAATTAAAGGTGGCAGGGTGGTGCTAGGAAAGGAAGTTGTAGCTTCCTTTAGGAGGTTGTCGCCTCCTTCCAGTAGTGACTGGTAAATTATTTGGGGTTGTAGCTCCTTGCAGTAGTGGCTGGTAAATTATTAGGGGTTGTAGCTCATTCCAGTAGTGGCTGGTAAAACCGGAAGTTGTAGCTTCCTTAAACATATAAATAAATTGCTAATATAAATATTGTGTACAATACTGATTCACCCTCCCCCCTTGTATTTCGAACATCCCCAAGCAAATGAACCTCTCTATGTGGCCATCATGAAGGACATCCCCCAAGCTGTCAAGAGAACTCCAACGCCCTAGAGAATTGGACAACTCAATCAGGAACTGAAAGAGTATTGACTGGGAAAAGAAAATGAGCAAGAAGGCACTACTTCTCAAGATAAAAGTCGATAAGTAAAAAAAGAATGCGACTTTATAAATAAATTGTTAATATAAATCTTGTGTACAACACTGATTCACCCCCCCCCCCCCCCCCCGTATTTCCAACATCCCCAAGCAAATGAACCTCTCTATGTGGCCATCATGAAGGACATCCCCCAAGCTGTCAAGAGAACTCCAATGCCCTAGAGAATTGGGCAACTCAATCAGGAACTGAAAGAGTATTGAATGGGAAAAGAAAATGAGCAAGAAGACACTACTTCTCAAGATAGAATTTGATAAGAAAAAATAGATTGTGACTTTATTCTGGGTATGCTGAATTGCTTGGGCTTTGGAAGTGTTTCCACTTGAGTAGTTGGCACCCTGTTCTTTAATGTCTCGTACATGGATTTTTTGAATGGTACGCTTTCCATGGCCATAATTATACAAAGATCAATCCATTAGTGGTTCCCCGTTGCTCCTTAAGTGATTTCCGTAGATGCTCTCCACCATCTTCTAAAGACAGCCTGAATTTGGGACAGATTAGAGCCATTTTGTTGTCAGGACGAGATCAATTGCTTAATGTTGACTTTGTGGATGACTCATATCTCACTCCAGAGTCCAGAACTATCATAAATTCGTGGAAGGAAATCTACAATGCCTCAAGAGTCGAAACCTTTGCAAAACAATTTGTAATTAGTGACAGAAAAACAGATAGCATTATCATTGGGTAGGAGGTCTATTGATATTTCCTTATAAGTGGTTGGAAAGTTATTAATCATGGGGTAAATGGGTATTCCCCAGGTGCTGGACAGATTTAATGATATCTCATAAAAATGGAAATATTTTGAACTTTCTCTAACAGGTAAACTCACCATTTTGGTTAGAAACTTATAATCCCAGTAGCAATATACAAAAAGATCATCTTCTCCCTTTCCCTCTATGAGTTACAAATGATTGGAGATTCAGAGTTATTGGAACATGACCGTGAACCAGCTGAAGGTCAAACCAGGAGTATACTAGCACCTGACAGAAAAGTAGGTTGATGAACCAGTCAACTGAAAATATATATAAAATATGCAAATTCTAATTGAAAATAGAGTAGGAAGGAAGCATCATTTTTTCCCTTCTTTTCTTGATTTTTCCTTTTCTGCCTACATGGCATGCCGATAGGCCTGACCAGGTGAGATCCAGTCCAGAACGAAACTGGCCCCAACCACTGGGATGAAAACCAGTCCAGATCAAACCCAGCCACAACCAGCAAGCCCAGTACATAACCAGCCTGCCAGTCCAGTTCAGCAACCAGTTTGGACCATCCATTTCCAATAGATTTGGCTAGGTTACCAGGATTCGGATAAGAATACGGATCCGGATTCGCTAGTTTTTTGAAATCCAGTATCCGGATACGGCAAGGATACGTCAAGTACAAAAAATATAATAATATTTTTTAAATTTTAATAACCACATTAAGTTATGTGACTAGATATTTATAAAAAAGCCACATATTTATATTGCAATGTGGCTAGATATTTTTTAAAATTTAAATAGCCACATTAATTTATGTGACTCGATTCCGTACAATAAATATAATAATATTTTTAAAATTTTAATATCTAATCTTTATTGTTTCAGAATTCTAATGGATTTTATTTTGTTTTCAAAAGATCCCAAAATTTGGTCACTAAAAGCACTAAAACATTCGACAGCCCAAAACCCTCATTGAGAATAAAAACAGAGTCAAATGTGAACTTTGAAGAATAGACAAAAAAATCAAAATGATAAAATTAGACGCTGAGTTGAAGTCTTTAACATTAGACGCTGAGTTGAAGTCTTTAAAATTAGATGCTGAGTTAAAATTAGACGCGAAATTTTTAATTAACTAACGCCATTGGGAGTCGGGACCCCGACCACCAGTATTTACTATTCTGTGGATTGGACATGGGGGAACAAGAGGGCTGTTCCGGACCCAAAGCGGAGACAGTTTACTATTCAATGTTTATTTAACGTGAAAAAGAATTAAAAAATGAATGAGTTCAGACCCGATTAAAAAAATTAAATTTTAATTAAAAAATTATCAAACTGTGAATTGATGCCAGGTGAATTGTCCTCAGAAAATTAAAACAATTAGTCGCTGCCTGGTGAATAGTCCTGAGTCTGTTGCGCATCGCTATTGCTCAATGCTCTATGAAGAGCGATCGCTGCCTGGTGAATAGTGTGCGGCAGACAAATGCTCATGCTCGCTATAGTGTGCTGCCTGGTGAATAGTGTGCTCATGCTCGCTATCTGGGCGTTGTCTTTCCAGGCGAAATCTTTTCAACAAATGCCACAGCCAGCAGACAAATTTATGCTATCCATCTGCCGAAACGAAAACTGTTGTTGTCTCGCTGTCCTTCTCTGTTGCTATAACAATGTCAATGCGTGCCGACAAACAGTGAAAAAGACAATGATCGACATAAAGCCAAATAAAAACCTAAAACTGAAGTCTACAAACTAAAAATCACGCTGCAAAAAATTTGAAATCCAGAAATATCACAGGAACTGTTTCC
This sequence comes from Pinus taeda, assembly GCA_000404065.3. Classification (NCBI taxonomy): domain Eukaryota; kingdom Viridiplantae; phylum Streptophyta; class Pinopsida; order Pinales; family Pinaceae; genus Pinus; species Pinus taeda. Next base: position 4,147 of record APFE031108935.1, read on the forward strand.
GATTTTGCAGGATCCGTTTCCAAATTCAGGGATGCGTTTCTGGCCAACAGTGAATCCGCCACGTTGCTGTTTCTTGGACAGATCTAGGCGGATCTGGATCCGGATCCGGATCAGATCCATGGATCCTAGACCATGGAGTGCCGGATCCGGTAACATAGAGATTTGGCACTGATGTGATTGGAAATGCCAGTGCATTTAAATTGTGAGGACCACAGATCACCAATACATACAAGATTATCAAAGGCAAATTTAGATTATCTACACAGAATTAATCTGGAATTTTAAGGGTCCAAGAAATGAATATGATTTTCATTTAATTACATGCTCAATTTGGATCCTCCCATCAGTTCAAGTAAAAACATGATTCTTTACAAATTCTACAACGAAAGCATTCATCATAACAGAATCGAAGGCATGGGCTATGGGACCGAGAGGACTTCTGGCCTGGAAAGATGTAAATCACTCTCAACACCTTGCATCTGCAAATAATTGCATTAATGGTGCTCTCAATGCCTTACACCTGCAAATAAGTGCATTTATGAAGTTTTGCAACACTATAACCAAATCCAATATTTTTAAAATGCAATTCAACGTGAGGACCTAATAGGAGGGCTTGGAATGAGTTATGACAAGTCCATCCTCTATCAACACTTTAAAAAACAAGAAAGAAAGTTAATCCAAAATGCCAGAAACGCTCAGCAAAAGAAGGCATGTTGAGGACAGAGAAGAGAAGTGGATTAAATGAAGTAGCATAAAGAAATGATAATTGGATGGTTTGGTAATCAAAGTAATCAAAGTATAGTTGTCAAAGCCAGACTTCGGAAGTAAGGCTCACTAGTCCATAATGGACTGTGCAAAATTTGTCAGAAGTCAGAAACAGTCAAATGTGTGTTTTGGATTTATAGCCAACTGACCTTATTGGGAATGGGACTCTTCAGAATATGCAAGCCTTTTCAATGGACCACCTGGCTGGAAAGGGGCAATTCTGAGAGAACGATATTATCAAACAACGTAGCAGGTAAGTTTGGCGTGCCATCAAGTTAACATGCACCTTCATTTGAGAGAGATGTAGAATTTTAATGACTATTATCCTTGCCTTTGAGAGTGATGGCATTTAAAGCTAAATATATACCAGCCATAATGAACATGTAATTAAAAGATGTAGATTACATGTGTTGCCTCTACCCAACAATGTTGAGGAGTTAATTATCGTATTGTCTGGCCAACTGATAGTTTTACTCATGTAATAATACATTTCACTGATAAGATAAATCCATTAAAAAAAATTACAAATTGAAATGCTGTATAAAATATTCAAAAGTATTCAAAAAATTCAAGTTTTGAGATGACAGGGATACAGTTCACAAAGTTCTTAAAAGTCAACGTTCACCCTCTTTTTGAGCTCTGTTACGAAGAACAAATGAATGTATACCTTAGTCTGCTTCAATGTTGAAAGGTATGTGGCCATGAAGCAGGCAATTCCATCCACAATATCTTCTTCTTGGACAACAACATAACTGTCTTGATCTAGACAGTTTCTTGCATCATTATAATCACACTCCAGCAAATCAGTCTCTGATACCAAATCCCATGAGCTGGATTCATCTGTTTTGACATCATTAACGAAGCAAGTGTTAATTAAACAACAGAATTAATAATTTCCAATGTTCATCAAATGCAGAACAAACTCAAGTAATTGGTAAGTAAGCAATATCTACTTAGGGGAAATTGCATGTCATAAAATACCCTAACGTAATTTGCAATTATCATATATCAAGATATAAAAATCATAACCCTGTACTATAACCAACAAAAAAAAGCAAAGGACACACAAAATTTGGTAGGGATTCCATGTCAAAGACTTCTCTGTGATAGTTTGCACTTACTACACATTAAAAAAGGAGATCAGAACACTGAATTACAATCAAAAAAGTTGACTGGATCACCAAATGAGTCATACCAGGTCTCTCAGTGATCCCTTGTGCAATTGAAGCATGGATACTTCCAAGCTTGTCAAGAAATGCAGGAGATTCCAATCTGGACTTTAAAAGATCACAGAACTGCAAGGAACAAAAAAGGCTGTATTATTTGATTGATAACCTAAAATATAGATAATACAACCTTCTCTCATTAATTTTTATGCTATGGATATATACTCCTCCAAAATCAATATAGGTACTTTAGAATATGAAAGCACATAAAATGCATACAAAATATCTAAGTACTCGACATCAACATTAAGATAATGTTAAAACAAAATCAGTAAACTATGCTGATGGGGACAATGGATTATTATTTGGCACTAAAACTGATATGGAGTTGACCCCCTACACACCTTTATGGAAGGATCAGATGAGGAAGAGCTGCTATCAAGAGCTGAAAGTGCTGATATAACAGGGTAATACTGATCATACATCTCAAGAAATTCCACAAGGGGAATGCTCTCAACCCGTTTAATTATCCTAAAACCAGCTATCTAAGCAAAGAGATCAGCTCTACTTACTCGCTGGAACTATTAACTCTTGCATGCAGCAGAAAACGAGAAAAGCAATCACACACAGTGCACAATTATTTCTGTTCTTCTAGATCAGTTCATCATTTAAAATTATCTTCAATTCTTACAAGAGCTCCCTTAAAAGGAAAATGGCTCTGAGAAATTAATCAAACGAACAGCAAACCTGAAAATTTCAATCAGCACAAAAAACGAGGCAGCATGTTCACCAATCCGTATGGTTGTACGGAATCCATACAGATGACAGTTTGTCTTCCTTCTCCTTGCTGCACAACTGTTGAAATCCTCGCCAATGGCTGAAAATCAGATCTCTAATTTTCCCCTTCACTCACATGACTTGTGAAATGAATGCTCTCTGTGTGTCTTTGTCTTTGCCCTCTCCTTTTATAACTTGGACATGAACCAAAAACCTAATCTTCAATGATTAAGATCTAACCATGAGATCAATGGCTCTCTTTTAATTAAACCATTAAGTGACCCACTTTAGTCAGTTTATTAATTGAAAGTCACTTCAATAAAAAAGAGTTCACTTTATTAATTAATTAATAAAGTGAGCTTCTAGAAAAAACATAGGATACATTTAATGACAATTTCATAAGTAGACACCCCAATGTTGCACAAAGCAGGGACAAAGCGGGGACCTTTTCTGGAAGTGCGGTGTCATGAGCATCATTTCAAAAATCGTTCCAATGATAGCCTCTTGAAAGGCATTAATATATTATATATATATATATTATAGATATACCAAATAGTTGTAGAAGATATGAACAATGAAAACGTGAATATTTGTACATAAATCAAGATAGATATGGCAATGGCATCCATTGTACATCAATGATTGATTATTCAAGCATCAACCATCTAGATGCGTCAACCATCTAGAATCTAGATTCCTTTCCTTTTGTCTAGCCTTTGCCTCTGCTTCGATTCTCTAGAGATATTAGTCAACATTGCCCAATTTGATCAAATGGTCTAATGCAAGCCTTATAATTAGGTTGAAAAAGCTTAACATGCCTGATCAATGATTTTGACTTGAGTGAAGGGTACATTTTTGCTAAGGCCATGACAAAGGAGTTCAACAATCAACACCACCAACACTAGGGTACATACAGGGCTTGGTGTTACTGATTAAATGTCAATCACATACCTTCATACATGATATAATCTAATGAAATGCCACAATCCTACTGATTCTGAAATCCTGAAAACTGTTAAAGTCTGCTGAATTCTGAATAGGTATATATCAACCACAGAAACAGGACACAAAGGATATCGTACATATCGACCCCAAAAACATGGTACATATTGACCCCAGAAACAAGACACAGAGGACAGAATTCGCATATATGTATATATAGATAGATTAAAAAAATACTAATTAAATATACAAAAATGAAATATAGACATAAAGATCCAAATTTTTAGAATTACAACATTTACAAAATATTGACACTAGTTACTACATCGATGATGATCAAACACACAAAAATTAGAATATTCAATACATGAAAAATAGAAGCCTAGAAGTTAGAACCATAAACTGCAGCTTTCTCATTGAGTCATTTGATGTCATCAAAATTAAAATGTATTACACAGATACAGAATCAATTATACCATAGGTAGGCATGCAAATGGAAAATACAAAATATGGTAGATACTAGAATCATAGATGGAAGAATCCCATAGTTTGTCACAGTCATCACTCGTCCTCCATGACAAAATCATCAAAAACACCATCACTGCCACTGCTCACTCCTTCAATCATCCTCCTCTATATCCACTCCAAGATCCGCATCTGCTAACCCCTCAAGAGTATCACCATCATCAAAACTGTCTAGCTCAAGCACTGGTTCATTAAGATCCAAGTTGGCTAATGCTCACTCAACACTGTGGGAACTTGTCTTCGAGAAGATGAGAGATGAAAGCAAAGATAAGGGATGAAAGTTTCTTCCTCTTTCCCCGGACCATTTCATTTCCCCTTGTTGTCTGGACTCTGGTTTCCTAACAACTCTACCCTGAGGTTTTTTTCCTTACTAAACCCTAGCCATTCCTATTTCTGAAAACTCATCTCCTGTCATTTCCCATTTCTTGCTTTCAATACTTGAGGATGCAGAAGATGAACATAGTTATCATTTGAGAAGATATTATGCATTTGCCTCCATATTTCAACAATTCAATCAACTGTGCAATAATTAGTCTCTTACAATCTGGAAAATGTTTATTGTCAGAATCAAAGCAAATCTGAATGCATTGTCCAGTTATCCCTAAGCATTTGTCTTTCTGAGTGAATGTCATCTAATGGTACAACTATTGATGATGCCCTTACATCAATCCTGATTGCTTCCAAATTTTTACCTTTAAACATCAATTACTCTCAACTTCCAAACATTAATTTTGCATGTCATACTTGGTTCCAGAAAGACGATATGCTGTGTGTTTAATGATTGTTCCATCAAGTTGAGCGAAGGAGTGATATCCCCAACCTAACAAAGCAGTGCAGTTGGTCAGAACAGACACAATTTGAAAAACAGGGAGTTGCAGTAGTACAAGTGATTTGATGCCCTAAATGGTAATTCCTCATCAAAATTGTCACTTCCAGAGCTACATAGAATGCAAACTCTGACACGGACTTGTGCTTCGTTCTTGAACATGGAAACAGGGCATAAATTGTGGGGTTCCAATCCTCAGTCTAGTAGAATACTTTGAATTGTCCACTAACTAACCCAGAAGAGTACTCATGGAAAAAAGGCAGAGAACAAGACAAACAGCAGGCTATAAAATACAAATGACAAAAATTCCATTGCATTAGCTCCTCTATTGAAACTATCATAACTCGATGTGCATCTATTACTGTTAGCCAGCCATTCTCGGAAACAAAGAATTACACAACCTAGAATTTATTACAAAGATAGCACAACAGATAATAATGCAATAATATGAAAATAACACTACTCAGGAGCAGGCATATGCTTCACAGCATCTACATATGTAATCTTTCATATATTAATGAAATATTACGGATTTTTCCAAAAAAAAAAAAACACTACTCAGGAGGGTTTATACTGTGATTCACTCCTTGGTAGAGTTATCAGTGGACTCATTGGTGGGATCCTGTATACTTTTTAAGTGAACCAATCAGTAATCCTTGTGTAATTACTCAGCGGCCCAATGGTAGGTTTCTGTTTTAATACATCCCAACATTCTCACCTATTAAAACATTAAACCTAGAACTTTCACTACATCATCATTGTCACTCGTGAGCCATTTTGTGCGAACATTTGCAACTATTCAATCAGATCCACAAACCACAAGACTTACCTTTGCACAATCAAACTTTTCCTTTACAAAGTGATGTTGGATGTCAATGTGGTTGGATGTGGAGTGCTATGTATGATTCATTGAAACACAATAGAGTTCACATTTTTATTGCAGACAGTTTTTGGCCCCTGTTGAGCATAATCAATATCATTGAAATTTTCCAGAAACCACATTCTTTCCTTAATAGCATGCTCTACTACTGCACATTAAACTTCAGTAGTGAACAGCAGAATGGTGATTTACCAATTTACCCCTTTCTGTACAGTGTATACCTCCTCCAAACATAAATATCATATTGGTGATTTGCAAATTGCAACTGCTGATATCTTGACTACAATCTGCATCAATGTATCCATTATGGCTGTCAAGACTTGAACTATTGTTATAAGATAAGATAATTATATTAATTTCTGATGAATGACCACAAAAGTAGGTCAATGGGACTGGAGAATACAACCAATATGAATCAATGTGGGAGTGCAATTGCAACTCCTTGAAAATGCTGAAAATAATATAAAGAAAGAAACCTACATAAGTATAACATCAAAACATATGTATAAAATCGTGACCAAAGTAAAGTGATACAAAACACGGAGTGAGTATGTCCTGGACTAGAAAGGTGGTCAACTCAGGAACATCAAGAAAGTGAAAGTGAGAGAGAAAGAGAGATCAGACAGTCACAACAATGAGGTCAAGGTATCCTGAGTCTGGTTGCCAAGGGCAAGGGGGGGGGGGGCCACAAGGCACTAACTCGCTGTCTGACTGTATGATTTGGGGGAGGGGAGAGGGAGATGTATGAGTAAGGGGTACTGCTAGTAGTCGATGTCAAAAGACATAAACTTCAAATAAATCTCGAGTTGCTCCTCTGGGTCTGAGAGATACTTTGATGGGCAAGAGGAGGGGTTCTCTATTTTGAATCCATCTAGAGTTTATCTCTCTAGCGCTCCTAAAACATGTGGCCTGACGTATGAAGTCTGGACTGGTAACTCCAAATCAGTCTCAAAAATATCGGCTGGTCTCCCAAAAGGGGAGGCTAAGGGGAAACCTAGGGTCTCACATTCTGATGTTTGGTGTGTTGAAGAATCTAGGACAAATAAGTGTAGTGTGATTCTTCATTACTTGATAACAATTTGTGCAGTCTTTTTACTTTTTCTTGTTAGCATAATCGTCTACTTATTATTATTAATGCATGTGTGTGTGCTTCATCAAACTGCTACCAAAAACATAAGACCAAAAACACAAGACGTTGGCTCTCCGCCAAGGCCAAAACCTCTCTTCTCTTGAGAGGAAAACCCTTTAGTAAGTTTCTCCTATTGAAGCTTCTTATTGATCAATGTCAAACCCTAGACCCCTAACAAGAATATCCTCAAGCACAAGTCAAGTCCTTTCTCCTTTCTACACTTTGTTCCCCGACACTTCCTTCTTCCGGCACTTCGTCCTCCTCCTTCCGACACTACGTTCTTCTTTCAACTTGTTGGTAAACCTTGTTGCACTTGCTCTAGAAGAGATACCTTTTATGAGACCCTTTTCTTATGATGATTCCTTTCTTCTCTTCATCAATCAACGAACTTGCATGACTATAATGGGAGGGTTGTTATGACAACAAAGACAACCTCTTTACCTTCGCACGTGTGACTGTTTTTCCTTGTGAAGTTGACCTCTTCCTTCTTCGCTTGAGAGAGCGACTTCTATGCTTAAGTGAATGGCCTTATAGGCCTACTTAGATTGCCCAACCGACGAAGTTATGTGACTGTGATGATAGCGTTGTAATCACCGTAGGAAGAGGCTTTGTTTCTCACACATGTAGTTGTTTTCTACCCAATAATACAATCCTCTTAACTTCCGCCTAGACTTCACCTTGTACGCTATACTAGAGGCTCCCTTTCTTGTCACTTGATCACCCTTTACTTGCATCTTTTATTCGGTGATTTCAGAGATGGATTCTTGACGTTATAATGGAGTGGACAGCCTCCATATATAGAGGATTATCCCTCCTTTTAGGCCGATTAGAAGGCCGACTTGAGGACAATTTGCAGGCCGACTTCTTGTGCTTGCTTCAAATGGCTTCTTTGGTGGTGTAATATGCTTGAAGGAGCTTCTTTGATGGTGCCTTTGCATAGGAAGGGACCTGACTTTGCTTGGAGGTATTCTCTTGACCCTAATACACGGTGTAACATGCCCTTAAGGCCTTCAACATTTCCTTTTGACTATTTGAGTCACCTATAGCACTTAACATGTGCTAGACCTATTTCAATGAGCAAGAAACTCATTGACATATATTATAAAAATAATATTTATTTTCTTGAATAAGTACAAATATCAAAAGTACATTTATAAAGACTGAACATAGTTATTTCCTTCAACGCCTAGTTACATTTCCTTCAACACTCCCTCTTAACTACGCAGGTATTCATACAATATTACAAGGTGTTTGGCTATTATCAATATTGAAGAATTCACGTAAGAGAAATCGGATTTGCAATCCATCTGTTATAGCATCATATCCATCAGCATTGTCACAGTGCAAGGCCTTGACTAACAACTCCATCTCTTCATGAGATCATGAGGTACAATGTTGGCGAGACCAATGATTTATAGACACCTTCATCATTGTCTCTCAAGGTACATACCCACCAGGGTGTTCTCTGAGTATGACCTTCTAGCACTATTCTTATCTGAGGTTCCCAACCTTCAAAGAATATCATTCCTCTTGCCTACTCTTGTCTTGGATGCCCTACACATCCTCAAAGAGTATCGGATGCCAAATGATTACACAATCCTCCCATTCTTTCTTCCCAAGTGAAGACAAGAATGTTGTGTCTATCTTGTGTCTACATTTCCATTCATGGCCTTCATCTAGACGTACGACTGTTAGTCCTAATCTAGTGCATGACCCATGAAATGGAAAAACACAATTGTCACTCTTTTGTAATCAAGGGTGATCCAAAACTCCCTCTTGATTAGGGACTCGTCAAAGCTCCCTCTTAACTAGGGACACTTTCATTCATCAACAACTTCTTCGTGGGTCCTTCAGTTGCTTGATCTCCTTTCTTGCTTGATGTCATGAAGTCTTTGTTCGAACTTCTTCTAGGTAGGGCACCATCCATTGATCACTTTCCGTCCTGGTTTGTCATGTCATTGCTTCCTTCGTGGAAAGTGTCTTTCTTGCCATACATCAGGTTTTCTTGTCATCTGGCTACTCCTCTGTCATCTGTCCATGATTCAGAATACTCTTCTCATGGATGCTTCGTTGTACTTGCTTGTTTACATGCTTCAACCTAGTAGCCCATCATGACTTCATCCTAATATTGCTTCAACATTGCTTTTTCTTTTTCTGGATGGCATCTTTATCACGACATCTTTGTAAAGTAGAATCAGTTATCTACATCTTTCATATCTCCAAGGTTTTTATAGGTGTCAACGATCCTTCCTTTCTTTGTCAGAGTTGCCCTGCCTTCTTTCGGGAGATATCTTCAAAGTTTCTTGTCAGATAGTGATTATCGGTGATCATGGTGTTCTTCACATGCTTCATCTCTTTCCTCATTTGCTTCTTCTTAGATAGATAAGTCAACCATCTTATGCTTCTTGTGAAAACATTTCTTCATTGCTTGCTTCCTAGACTAGTCAGCATTTCTTCTTGCTTTGTAGTCAGCAATCTTATACTCCTTATGTGAGCATATTCTTTCGTTAACCTTCATTGTATTGTAGTACATGCCTTCGACCATGTTCTTGGTGAAAGAGATTCTTTCATACTTGATCTTATTATAGAACTATTCCCATGACTCAATAATATACAAATGATAACATGACACAGCTTTGATGCATATATACCTCATCTTGATTCTCCTTTGATCATCTTAGCTTCATTTGGTTGTCCTTGGTGTGGCCCTTCTTGCTTCATCTTAGCTTGCCTGCATATCATCCTTTTCTTGAATACCATGAATAGGATTCCCGATGAGACAGTTGCTTTGATTCATGAACCTTCTTTTGAAGATTACATTATAGAATCTTAAAGACCCTTGGCCTACAAATGTTTCTTTTCTTTTGATGATGGAGGTCTTCTAAGATTCTTAATCATGATCAATCTTCTTTCATCGTGGATGAGGTCCTATACTCGGTATGCTCCTTCTACATGAATATCTTGAATTATATCTACCATGCTCCTATATTCTAGAAGATATTTCTAACCATGCATTTTATTCTCATTATAAATGCTACTTCTTCATGAGTATCTAGAATTTTATGTACTTTATGCTTCTAGATTCTAGAAGATGTTTCTAGCCATGGAATTTTATTTTATTCCTACATGCTCCTATCCTACTCAAAACTTTGAAAGAATATTTGAAATAAAGATTTTGACTTAGTCATAGTAGAGATCCGGAGGACCTTCCTTCTTTTGCTTCTTTTCTTCTTCTTTCACCTCTTGAGTCATGTGAGCTTCTT
>APFE031108939.1:0-72120 GCA_000404065.3 Pinus taeda
CAGCACCTACGTACTAGTATTTCAGCTAGTACAAGAGCTAAGGGGGTTGTAGCTCCCTTCCAGAAGAAGCTGGAAAATGAGAGAGGGTTGTAGCTCTCTGCAGGTTGCAACCTACATATTGGTAAAAGACTGCACCAGTACAAAATCATTGTAAGAAGAAGTTTCTAATTGAAAGAAGATAGAGACATATTGCAGCAGGTGGTTTTCACCCACATTGGGTTTCCACCTTACATCTTTTGTTCCTTGGTGTGACTGTCTATTTTGTGTTCCTACTCATTATTCTATGGTTCTCAAATACAGATTAATGACAAACATCTGAAGAATAAATTAAATTATAAGTTTGGAAGGTATATACAAGTTTCAATTGTCAGATCTGAAAATATTTGTATAAATTGATAAGAGTTTGATAATACTAATTCACCCCCCCTCTCAGTATTATTTCCAACACATACTTGTGCAGAATTGTTCTAGTGAGAAAAATATTTGTATCTTCACTCATATTTATGATATATGCAATACATATAGTGAGATTTTGAGCAGAACATTTCCCCAGATACATCTTGTGTTATGTGCCATTGATTTATTGTTTTCATCAATCTATTGGCTTTCGATGGTTGAAAGTAGAAGTAGATTCCTGTCATGTGCTTTATTACATTGCATGAGCTTATGAATCTATAGGAAAATTATACATGGCACATAAAAACCCTTGTGTGAAGGGTTCTTATAGATCATTCAAAAAATGATTAATAAATATTGGTGTGTATTGTAGAGATGATGGAAAAAGTGGAAATGTTGGACAAAAATATTATGTACTAGGAAAAAAGCTATAAAATATTTTCTTCTTCTCCTTTGATGAAGACAAGGAATCTCCTCCACTAATACATGTGGGTTCTCCCTTAGGCTAACATGATCAGACGAGCTGGGTTTTATGTTATGGTATTTTATTATGGAACGATTATAACTATGGTTGTCAATTTTTGGCGTAATATTTCTATTAATTTTATTTATAGTTTAAATGATTGAGTTAAAGCTTTTATGATATGAAATGTCAAGATTTTGAACCTTTGTGACTAGTCTGGTTTCCCAAGTGGTAGACCAGCTTCCCAAGGAAAAATGTTATGTACCTTTTTTTGAAAGTAATATAAAGTGAATAACATTACAAATAAGGAACTTTTCAATGATGGAACTTATATATTATTTCTTCATGGTTCTAATGATCATTGAGAAGGATGTGACCTTCAAAATCCCACATTTTCTAACTCTATGTGAACTAGATATTTCCATACCCACTCTTCTTACAATATTGACAATAGGAGTGAATTAGTCCTAGTATTGGATTTATGCTTTAATTTCAAAGTTCATGACTATGTTCATGTAGGGTCAATTTCAATAAGTTTATTTTTGGGAAAGCATCCACATCATTTTCTTTATGCATATATAAAGTAGTCTCATAGACTCCACCTTGTTTTTTGGATCCTTAGGCGATTCCATAAAATAATCTATTTAGTAACTTCCAAATGTTGTTCCACCCTTACATATCGTATGCATGTCTTTAATCTACCTCATCCTATGGAGGTGATCAACAACTCACCAACTTATGGGCAAACCATAGGTGATTAAAGTAGTGGAGGTCTTTCCTTAAGTAACCATGAATAATCTCTTTATATCTTCAAGAAATATTTCAATCCTTGTTCTTGATATTTCCTCGAATTGTTGTGTTGATGGTGTCGGACCTGACAGCATGTCAGGGGATCTCCCCAGTAAGAAGTCCCAACTAGACCTTAGACCATTTGGAGCAGGAGTCCCAATAATGGGTAGTAAAATAATGCCTTGATTGTGGTAGCGCACAAAGGTAAGTGTGATAACTTTGTCGAAAGAAAGTGTGTGACCTTGTAGCAAGTCAAGTGATATGCATGGGGGTTCTAGCACATGGAGGGGAAAAGGAAGTGTGTTACTTAGAATACTGTAATAGTACGTAGCCTGAAAGGAACACACGAATGGAATGAAATCAAAATATGGAAAGCAGAATAGCCCACAAAACAAAGTGACGGGTTAAACCAACAACAAGTCTACAACAGGATTCATACAATTGCATACAAAATAGTTCATACACAAATGTGTTAGTTAAATAACATACATTGCTAAAGCAACAAGAATAGTCCAACTACAATAAAAGCATATGCAAGAAAACATGCTGGCTCTATTAGATATTATTAAGTGAAATTTCCATCCATACATACACCATTGACAACCATTAGCCCCAGTAGTGGATCATTACAGTCAACACTGCCTGCTCCTCCAAAGAGATGTACTCGCTCTATGTTGTGGAGAAGCCAAGGCTCATAACAATACTCTCCAAGTCTTCTCTAAGCAATTCCTAGCCAAAAGGTTGGCTCCCAAAAGACAATACTATGAGTTATGAGGTTATATATATTATTATAATATATAAATATATATATATGTCAAAGGGTGGTATGACCCTTAAAAATTCCGTTTAACTCTTAGACTGCCCTCATGACTCTTCACATTACATAGTGATTGTTCACATTCCACTAGTGACACTTGGAATTTCACTTACAACATATTTACAATAATAAAATTTCCACATATACCCATGCGGGACAAAATAGGCTTGAGTTAGCCTATCAAGACAAACAACATCACTCAGGTTCTTGGGGAAAGACAAACTTGGTAACCTCCTCGTGGTGATATTTAGTGACAAACTAATACCAAGCTTGGTATTGTGCTATTATGTCCCCATACTATTTGGTGATGTCTTTCTCGAATAATATTCTTACCTCCATGGCTTCTAGATATATGGTTTTCAAACCTTTGTTCATCTCATCATGAAGAATGGGAAAAATTTTCCTGAGTGTGGATGGACCACCGATATACTTTTGCATGTTCTATAGGCTTAGCTACAAGTCATTATTGGTGGTATCATGCATCAACTACTTTATGTACCTGTCGAACTCCAGCATGACTTTGTTCTTCCTCATGGCTTGAGTGAGGGTTATGATTCAAGGGATCATGTGTGTCCTCACTATGACATCCAGACTCCTGTACAACCATGCATAGGAAGTCTCAATGTTGGTGATGAGTGGAGGGAGCTTCTCATAGTTCTGGATCAACATCTAAATTTGTGATTTGTCTAGCTCTTCCTATGGTTTCATCATCTTGTGCAAGTAAAGTGGGGCCCCTTTATTCCCCATTGTCCATTCCTGTAAATGTGCAATAGTAGCATGGATTTCTTTGAGAGTTTGGGTTGTCTTTGCGCACTGTTGCTGAAAATCATATAGATGGACAACCTCTTTGTGCGTAGTGAAAAATATTTTATAGAACATCCTCATGATGGTTTGCAAAGTTGATATCTCCGCAAGTATTTCTTTCTTCATTTTTTCCATGGGAGATCCTACAGACTGCTCTATTCTCTGCCTAGACTCTTGCAAGTCCTTCGCCATCTGATCATTCTCTGCTTTCAATAACTTGACCTTTCAACTCATAGATTATGCATAAGCTTAGAATCCTCGGCCATGGTAGTTGGATGTCTTCTGACGTCTGACACAATCACCCTTTCCAATATGTGCGTAGGTGATGTGTGATCACCCAGAAGCTACTTTCTTCGTGCCTGTACAATGCTATGTTGTGACTTGTCAAATGACAGATTATATACATCCATCTCTAGATCATCATCAAGGAGAACAATCTCTCCTTACTTGCTCAGGACCAGTTGTGATTCTAGAGGTGGCAGAGACTGTGGTGCGACCTCAAATGCTCTTGGCATGAGATTGGTGTCTTGGTCCTATGGCTCCTATTCTGTCTCCATGTTTGTTGCCTCAACCATCTACTCAAACTATTGAGAAAATTTCCGAACCTAAACCTGCTCAGCCTCTTTTTCATCTGTTGGATTCTCTACTACCTCAACCTGTATAGGTATAGTTTGCTCTGTCAATGCACCTTGTTTTTCCTCCTGTTCCTATTTATGCCTTTCTTCCCTTTCTCTCCTCTTGAACTCTTGCTCTACTTTCAACTTCTTCTCTGTCTCCTGCAACTTCCTCTTTGTATCTTCCAACCTTTTCTTCTCTCTCTTCCTCCATTCAACTCTCCTATCACACCTCTTTACCTCTATCTCAAAAGCTACCTTCTCAACAAGAGGATCTTCTCTAAACTTGTAGCTTTTCTCAGCCTCTGTGCTCTCAACAATCTTCCTCTTTCCTTTGTCTTGTGCTAGTTTGCTGCTCACTGCTATTGTTGTTGTTTCTTCCTACGGTGCTACTGCTTACAGTGCTACTTTCCATTCTACAACCAGGATGACCAGTTCGTTAAGCCTAGAGGAGGTGTAGCAATACCTCCAAGGATCTTCCTCTGGCCAATGACATGCCCCGTCGATCCATGGGTAATACACCTTCACACAATGGTTCTTTCATATGCAGTGGGGATAATACGGGTTGAAAATATTGGTGCCAAACTCAAACTTCTTCAAGTCCTCAGCCTCAGAATCTGCATCCTTCAAGGTACGGATTTCATACAATCCAATACACAAAGGAAGAGTAGGCCATGGTGCCTTCTTTCTCCTGTGCAGTCCTATTGATAACCTTGTGAAAATGTGATACGCAACCTCTTGCATGACCAATTTTTCTAGGGCAAACCTTTGTAGGACATGCGAAGGCTTCTCTATGCCAAACATCATGATGAAGGTGCCACTGGGTGAGGCATACCAATTTGCAATGTTAGTCAATGCCTGCATTGCATCTTGGGACATGCAAGGTGGATCCTTTTCGAATATCATCCTGTATAGTGGGCTGATGAAGTGGTCAGACAATCTCTCCATGACTCCTTGATATTTTCAATCAAAGAGAAACTTGTAATAGATGTTGACAACATCCTCTGATGGTGTCCATGTCCAACCCATGCGAGCAAACTGATGTTGGCATAGATTGCATCAAACAGGTATGCAGACATATAGAATCTTGCTTTCTAGTCCTTAGGTAGATTTCAGGCATTAGACACATGCACTTTTAGCTGAAGAACCAACATGTTTGACCAGTTGAATGGCCTTCCTTCATTTCCCAAGTGTTCCAACATAACCATCCAACTCTGCAGAAAGGTATTCGTGTTGTCTTGACCATACAAGTAGCATGCAAAGATGACCAAGAGTTGGTAGACCTTCCTAGGTGACTTCATCTTAAAGACCTGATTGGGTGTCCATCTGAAATTCAATGGTTCTTTTACCTAATACTTCATGATTTATCTAGTGTTAACATTGTTGTTGGGAGTGTAGAATAGCGCATCCATGTGGTCCACTGGCTATGGCAAGTGATACATCTAATGGTAGTTTTCTGACCTGAAGGTGGCAAGCTATGTTCCACTAGTACCACTCAATGTCATCACCTCAAGATACGTATCTGAGACAATCCAGTGAATGATGTCTACGTACAAGAAGGTGGGGTATGTGCATGCAACCCTGCACAAGCCCGACTTGTGAATGTTGAGATAGACTTGTCGATCTTCCATATCTTCCTTGAAGCTACCTGCAAATATGTCCTTTATTTCTTTCCATGTAATATTCATGTCCTTCTCGATGAGCAACTGGGTGTCTGCATAGATGGGAAAGTTCATTGGCACCTGTTCAACTACATCTCTAGTACTACTCTCTATAGTATGCTTTGATCCAACTCTTTTGGAAACCATGTTACCTATACTTCTGAGAAGATGCTCAATAACTGATGTACCCAGAGACAGAGTATACACTCACGACAAGAAAATGTTAGCTTAAAAACGTAAAGCACTTTAAGGATTGATCATGCAACAAACTGCGCAACTGCTCAGAAAGATTATGCAGTTGTGACTCTTAGAGGTAAGGGACTATCAACTGGATCTGTGCATTGCATAGTCCTAGGTACCAGTGAGAGGCACTGATGACTGGAATTTCATAGAGCTCAGTCCAGTGTGGCTTGTTGTGCACTAGAACTGTGCAATGCACAGTTTAGTCTGGCTTGATGCTGGCTGAGACTGCAAATTCCACAATCGCAGGGGGAAAGACTCTAGGATTGACTCCTGGAATTGTTCAGACCATAGTTGGAGCTAGTGACTAACAGAAGTTTTGCAATTCCTAGAGCCAAGGTAGAGCCTTGAGTTCCATAAATGCGCAGTGCATGTCGGGAAGAGCTAGATCTGAGCCAATGAAACCCAGATCTGCCCAAGGGAAACTTGAAAATGAGCAAATATGAATGCATGAGTGAAGGATGGTGCAGATCTGAGTGAATTTTCATGCACGAAATCAACGAAAATGCAAAAATCAGTCAAATAGACGAACAATGAAGCTTGTGGGGAGAATCACCACAACGAGACCGTTAGTGCAACACTAGTTTATGCATGCGATGATGAAGAAAGGTAATGAAAAACTTGAAACAACTTCTACAAGTTAAAAAAAACTAAAATGACAATGGTCATTCAATAAAACATGCAAAACAACACTCACAGAAGCCAAGGAAACAAAAGTGACAGAAAAAGTAGCAAAAGGCTTGAAAAGAAAAACTTACCCCGA
The DNA here is from genome assembly GCA_000404065.3 of Pinus taeda. Classification (NCBI taxonomy): domain Eukaryota; kingdom Viridiplantae; phylum Streptophyta; class Pinopsida; order Pinales; family Pinaceae; genus Pinus; species Pinus taeda. The sequence continues at coordinate 6,548 of APFE031108939.1, forward strand.
AAAGATGTGTCGATCGTGTTGAAGGTTCCTAGATGCCTTGGGATGCTAGAGCTCCAAGATAGAATGTGAAAATGATTTCTGGAGGCATCCATTAAATAGATTGATCGGTTTAGGGTTTATCACACGCATGCCAAAATTATATGAAAAAGCGACAAGTGGTGATAGTTTTTTCAATTGACTCAAGTGTAACTCCCAATGTTAAAAATAGATACCTATTTTTAGGGATGTTTTTTTCTTTTTTATTTTTTGGGAAGGGATTCCATGCATGCATGAATAAATTGTGCAGTTCTGGAGGGAAATGGGCAACCTGCCATCACATGCATCAGGAAATACCTGAGGGGAATGCTTCTGCGAAATTACTGGGCTAAGTGGATTTGGCTGCCTCTTATGCTCTGCGCAATTTCCTAGCTGAAGACAAGTTGTCAGCTGGGTCTGTGTAGTTCTAAAGCTGAAGCTCATTGTTGGGGTGATCTCTGCAATTCTTGAGAGAAAGGCTCACTATTGGGCTATACGTAATTGCTGAGAGCAAGGCTGGTTTCCCTCTAGGACTACGCAATTTTCCAAGGCAGTGCAAGAACCAGATGCAACCAAGTCATGGGGGGTCATTTTGTGGTTAGACAGCAAAGCAAGTAAGTGAAAACAAGTTGTAAAGTGAAAGATAAATTCAAATGAAAGCACAAGTACTAAGATTTAGGGAGGGAGGCTCCAAAACAAAGTGAAGGAAAAATTTTGGAGGGTAGTTGTAGCTACTACAACATTGGCAACACACTAGTATAACTCCAACTCTTTGTATGGACCTTCTCTCATGTAAAGTGATTCTAACACCTCTGGAAGTATTGTTTGATTCTTTGATCGTCATGGCTTCCTCACTAGCTTGAGTTAAAGATATAGTCCCTACTATTCTCTTGATTGGTCAACACACATACCAAGCTAAGGCAACTGAGTTGTTTTGATTGGGGATGAGGGGTATATTGATGCACAAGTAATGTAGATTTTCATAGTTTTAGTTTCATCTCTCGTGTTGCTCCACTACTAGCAGGCCTAGATAGTACCCTAATTGAGTCACTTTAGGAACACAAACATTGCTCCACTGCCAGCAAACCTAGACAGTACCCTGGTGGAGTTGCTTGCTTCACCTCTTTGTGTAGGAATCCTTTCTCTTCTTTCACCTTTATTTATTATTTTTTTCATTTTTCATTTTTCATTTTTTAGAGAACTATGCATAGGCACCTATTTATTCCATGAGGAAAAAGAGGGATCCCAACTTGTTGAGAGAAGAAGAGGTTGTCCCTTCATAGAAGTATGTTATATATACCTCTGACATACTTGTTAAGGTTTTCCCCCTTACCTTACTCTACTTGACTGATCTGAAAAGGGTTAATCGAATATAGAGAAACCAATCAGAGTAGGTGGTACTAGTTAAAAGGGCAAGTGTTGTGTTTTCACCAAGACTCACTCTTAACAAAATGTATTTTCCATCAGGGTATCATTGACTGAAGAATGCAAGTTGTTCATAAAGAGAGGGGGTAATAGATTACCAAATGTTGATAGATGTACAAGTCCTCTTGTAGTTCACCCTGCTTGTCTCAAGAGCCAAACAAAGTTTCATGTGAATCTAATCCTACAGGTGTATAACAAGCAAACAAATAAGCAAGAAAAGGACATAAGTGAAAATAAATCAAAGCGAGTAAGCAGAGAAAAACATGAAAGAGAAGAAAAGAAGAAAACAAACACTAATCCTCCTAAGCTAAATAGTGCATGGGCCTACTCACATAAAGTTATACTTCCAATGTATCCAACAACGCATTGGTTGGCCCATGTTGTTGAAGGCATGGTTGACAAGAAAGATAAAAAAAATGAAGACCAACATGCTCAAAGTTTGAATGCATCCACAGAAAAGAAAAGAGTAAAAGCGCAAGATAGACACTCTGTAGACATACCATGGTGTTGCATCACACTGTGTGTAGATGACAAACATGCACACTCTTTTGATCTTGACAAATGAGAAAAATTGTAGAAAGAAGAAAACTTTCGCCTAGCAACATGACTTGCTACGTATGACTCCTCCAATGCATTAGCGATTGGATCATGTGATTCTAGTGGAGGGTTTGAAACCTATGGATTAGATTGATATTCAATACAAATAGGAGGGCGATGAGGAGCCTGGGGTGATTCAACAATTTTCTGGTTGAAAGTGGAATTGTCAAGGTTGCGAGAAACTTACATAACCATCAACTCAAGTTGAAGTGTCTCGACATCTTGAGGGGTTTCCACTTTAGTAGTAGGTAAATCATCAAAGATCGGTGGCTTAGTAATATCAATAGTAAATGAATTAGAATTGTGATCGAATGAAGGAGTGAAGACATCATGACAACCACGATAAAAAAAATTCAAGATGTGCATTGACATCCTCATGATCTAACGAATTATACAAAGGGGTTGACGAGAAACAAAATATTTCACCCTTTGAATTTGCAGAAAGAAAAGGTGATAGATTGGGTGGATTTGAAAAGAAATATTTGTCCTCTCCACAATCAAATGATGGACTATGTCCTTTGAATGATCAGGAGTAGAAACACCTGGGAATGAGTTTTGACAAGAGAAATTAGACATGGAAAAATCACAAAATATGCCAGGAAAAAGTGGATGAGGTGCGGGAGAAAGGAGATCATCCTTCACTGTGAATTCTTCTTCAGATTCCCACACATACTCATAAAAAATGACATCACAGGTTGGCTTCTCAACACTAGCTCCATCGACAACTTGATCCTTGTTAACAACAATGGTGGAGTCTGGAACATGTGAGCACGACACAGTACAATCCGAAGGATCAAATGAACTAGAGATTGATATTGACAAGACAAGACCACGTGACAACCAATAGGGTTGTAGTCCAAATCTGTGCAAATATTCAAAGCAGGTGGGGTGGGAGGATGTGACAATTCAACATATGGGTTTGTAACTTCTCCCACCTCATCCTGTTGAGCTAGAGTTGTCTGATGAGAAGAGGATGAAGGGTCACTTGTGACAACAACCTTGTCCATCTTAGATTTGGAAGCTCTAACATCGACGTATGCTAGGAGGGGTTCGAATGATTCCAACTCATGTGGATTTTAAGATATGTGAAGAAGATACTAAAATATTTCCTTCAAAAATTTCCAATCAATTTCATCTTTAGGGATTTGAAAAGCAAGATTATAGAAGCGATCCCAAAATTACGCAATAGATTCATTAGGTGCTTTTTTTATTGAGTTCTTTTATGGTCATAATGATAGAAAGCATGGATTAACCTTCTGATCATGTGATCATAAGAATGAATAGAGGTTGTGGGAAATGTGTGACACCATTGGTCAACATGCCCGTCGAATGTGTAAGCGAGCAACCCACAGGAAATTTCATCCAAAAGGGACTTCATTCCTTTCACAGAAGCCTAGGAAGGCAACTCTATGTCTTAATAAGGCTACTCTACCTTCACTGTCATACTTGATACATGACAAGTCATCTATGACATCCTCTAACACTTTAAAGTCATGTGCATGAGAAAAACATGTCGAAGTTGAGATTGTAATGTAAGTCATGGATGGTGTCCAGAGATTCAAAATCGACTTAGAGGGTTCAACTTGTCATCTGGCCCTCCTTCTAGTGCCAGAAATTTTGATGGCGTTGGATCTGCCAACATGTCAGGGGATCTCCCCGGTAAGAAGTCCCAACTAGACCTCAAACTGTTTCAAATAGGACTCCCAGTAGTGGGCAGTAAAGTAATGCCTTGATTGTGGTAGCGTGTAGAGGTAAGTGTGATAAATTTGTTGGAAGCAAGTGTGTAACCTTGCAATGAGTCAAGTGAGATGCATGGGGGTTCTAACATGCAGAGTGGAAAAGGAAGTGTGTCCCTTAGAAGCCTGTAATAGTACACAGCCTAAAAGGAACACACAAGTGGAATGGCATCACAAGCTAGAAAGTGGAATAGTCCACAAACCAAAGTGACATGTTAAACCAACAACATGTCTGCAACAAGATTCATACAATTGCATATAAAATAGTTCATGCACAAATGTGTAAGTTAAATAACATACATTGCTAAGGTAACCAGAATAGTCCAGCTACAATAAAAACATATGCACAAAATGTGTTGGCTCTATTATATACATAAATTGAAAGTTCCATCCATACATACACCATTGATAGCCACTAGACCCAATAGTGTAACATTACAGTTAACATCACCTTCTCCTCCAAAAAGATGTACTCGCTCTATGTTGTGGACAAGCTAAGGCTGGTCACAATACTCTCCAAGCCTTCTCTAAGCAATACCTAGCCAAAACCTTGGATCCCAAAATCTAGTACTATGAGTTATGAGGTTCTATATATAGAAAAGGGTGAGGTGACCCTTGACATTCCCCTTTGACTCTTGGACTACGCTCATGACTCTTCACATTATATAGTGATTGTTCACATTCCACTAGTGACACTTGGAACATATTTACAATAATACAATTTCCACATATACCTATGTGGGACAAAATAGTCTTGAGTCAGCCTACCAAGACAAACAACATCACTCGATGTCTTGGGAAAATACCAACTTGGTAACCTACTCATGGTGGTCTTCAGTGAATAGCTGATACCAAGCTTGGTACTGCGCTATTGTGTACCTGTACTATTTGATCATGTCTTTCTCAAAGTGGACTCTTGCCTCCATGGCTTCTGGATATATGGTTCTAAAACCTCTATCCAGCTCATCCTCAAGCATGCACAACATTGTCCTAAGTGTGGTTGGACCACTGATGTACTTTTGCATGTTCTCTGTGCTCAGCTGCAAGTCATTGTTGGTGGCCTCATGCATCAACTACTCGATGTACCTATCGAACTCCAACGTGGATTGATTCTTCCTCATGACTTGAGTGAGGAATTTGATCAAAGGGATCCTGTGTCTCCTCACTATGACATCCAAACTCTTGTACAACCGTGCATAGGAAGCCTCAATGCTGGTGATGAGCAGAGGGAGTTGCTCATAGTTCCAGCTCAACATTTAAATATGTGATTTTTCTAGCTCTTCCTGCGGCTTCATCATCTTGTGCAAGTAAAGCGGAGCCCCTTTATTCCTCATTGTCCATTCATGTACATGTGCAATAGCAGCGTGGATGCCTTTGAGATTTTGGGTTGTCTTTGGACACTATTGCTGAAAACCGCATAGATGGAAAACTACTTTGTGCCTGGTGAAAAATCTGCTATACACTGTCTACATGGTGGTCTCCAAAGTTGATATCTACACAAGTATTTCTTTCTTCTTTTTTGCCATAGCGGATCTTGTAAACTGCTCTGTTCTCTGCACGGCCTCTTGCAAGTCCTTCACCATCTGATAATTCTTTGCTATCAAGAACTTGACTGTTGAACTCGTAGATTATACATAAGCCTTAGATGCCTCGGCCATGGTAGCTGGATATCTTATGACATCTAACACAATCACCATTTCCTCTATGTGCGTACGTGATGTGTGATCATCTGGAAGAAGCTTTCTTCATTCTTGTACAATCCTATGTTGTGACTTATCGAATGATAGATTGTACACATCCATCTCCAAATCATCATCAAGGAGAACAAACTCTCCTTGCTCACTTAGGACTGGTTGTGATTCTAGAGGTGGCGGAGACTGTGGTGTAACCTTGAATGCTCTTAGCATTATAGTAGTGTCTTAGCCCTGTGGTTGCTATTCTATCTCCGTGTTCATTTACTCAACCATCTGCTCAACCTGCTGAGAAAATTCCCAAACCTGCACTAGCTCACCCTCTTCTTCATTTGTTGGCTGCTTTGCTACCTCAACCTGTATAGGTGCAGTTTTCTCTATTAGTGCACCTTGTATTTCATCCTGTTATTGTTTCTTCTTTTCTTCCCTTTCTCTCCTCCTGAGCTCTTGCTCTACTTTCAACTTCTTCTCCATCTTCTACAACTTCCTTTCTATATCTTCCAACCTTTGGTTCTCTCTCTTCCTCTATTCTACTCTCCTTTTGCGTTGTCACCTTTTCACCTCTATCTCCAAAGCTACCTTCTCAACAAGGGGATCTTCCCTGAATTTGTAGCTTTTCTTAGCCTCTGCACCCTTGAAAATCTTCCTCTTGCCTTTGTCTTGCGCTGGTTTGCTTCCCACTGTTGTTGTTGTCGTTTCTTCTTGCGGTGGTGTTGCTTGTAGTGCTTCTTTCCATTCTATAGCTAGACTGACCAGTTCATTAAGCCTAGAGGAGTCGTAGCAATACCTCCAAGGATCTTCCTCTTTCCAATGACATGCCCCGTCGATCCATGGGTAATACACCTTCGCACAGTGGTTCTTGCATATGCAGTGGGGATCATACGGGTCGAAAATATTGGTGCCAAACTCAAACTTATTCAAGTCCTCAGCCTCAGCATCCACATCCTTCAAGGTACGGATCTCGTACAAACCAATCCACAAAGGAAGAGTAGGCCATGGTGCCTTCTTCCTCCTGTGTCGTCCTACTGATAACCCTGTGAAAATGTGATACACAATACTTGCATGACCAATTTATCCATGGAAAACCTTAGTAGGACATGTGAAGGCTTCTCTCCGACAAACATCCTGATGAAGGTGCCACTGGATGAGGCATCCCAATTTTCAATGTTACTTAATTCCTGCATCGCTTCTTGGGACATGCAAGGTGGATCCTGTTCGAATATCATCCTGTATAGTGGGGTGATGAAGTGGTCAGACAACCTTGCCATGACACCTCAGTATCTACAATCAGAGAGAAACTTGCAATAGATGTTCACAACATCCTCTAATGGTGTCCATGTCCAACCCATGTTAGGACACTGTTGTTGGGCACAGATTGCATCAAGTAGGCATGAGGTGATAGAAAATTATATATTATAGAGAAATGGAACACATAAAATATATTGCAGAAATTAAAAAAAAAACTTAAAACAAGAGAGACACAGATATACGTGGTTCAACCAATTTGGGCTACGTCCACGGAGAAACAGTCAGTCCTTCCTTTTATATTATCCAAAAAAATGAAGAGATACAATGTACAACAGATCCACTATAATTCCCTCTTCACTCTCACACAATATCCTCTCTCTTTCTCACTCAGAATATAAATCTACATAGATGCAATACAATTCCCTCCTATACAATGAGGGGTTGCCTTATATAGCAAAAAACCCTAAACTAAACATAACTTGTTATGAAACCAGCTCACAAAAAGATAGAAAAGAAAGATCATTGCCTTAGAATTCAACCTCTTCGAGGGGGCAACCTCCTATACATTACACAAATGAAAAATTCTTGGATGATACAAATGATAAGTCCTCCTTTCTATATATAGGAGTCTAAGGGGTCATAATATAATTAGAGCCGACATAAGAATAATAATGTAAGGGTACAATAATAAAAATAGTGGGCTTCTATGGGGCACAACAATATAATAAGGGGGTTGTAGTAATAACAATAAGGGGTTACACTAGTAGTACAGAGACCTAACATGCCCCTTTTCTTCAAAAAGTGTTGTCCCCAACGCTTGAGTAGTTCTTGATGATTCTGTATAAATTCTTGTCCTCCCATGTGGAATCTTCAGTGAGTAAGTTCTTCCACTTGATGAGATACTCTGAAATTGATCTATTTTGTAGCTGTCAATTTCTCAGTTCTGTGACTGCCTCAGGTTCCATATGACTTTTCCTTCCTTGTCAAGTTCTTGCAATATTGTTTGAACTGGGATCTTCTGCAACTTTTAAATGAGTTCCCACTCCTTTGGGCATATGGATATCTGTAAGGCCTGGTGTTTGGAGGAACACTTCCTGGAATCAAATGAATAGCATAATCATGATCACGAATAGGTGGGAGGCCTTTGGGAGTCTTAAATACCTTGGAATGATTGTCCAAAACGTTTTGGAGATCTAGAGAAATACATGATTTCGATGTGGGATCCTCTAGTGAACATAATTGTGCAATTATGCCTCGTTGTTCTTTATTTAGAAGTTTTTTCATGCTATTAGAGTTGATTATCTTTCCCAGTTTCCCTTCGATACCCCTCAATTCAACTTCCTTTCCTTCCCAAAAAAAATTGAAGAAAAGTTCTTGAAAATTAAAAGCTATCATACCAAAAGATTGTAGCCATTGGACTCCTAGTAAAACATCAACACCACCCATTGGAATGGAAATCATTGGGCTATTCAATACATGTTCTCCCATGGATAGCTTGATATTATGGCACTTTCTATAGCAATTTATGGTTCCTCCACTTGCAACCATCACTTGACACTGTGGTGCTGGATAAAGGAAGCAATTCAATTCCTTGGCTATCTTACAATGAATAAAATAATGGGTACTGCCAGAATCAATCAACACTAATACCTTTTTCTTCTTGCTATGTCCTTCTATATTGATAGTTTGAGGAGTGGTAATTTCTTCCAATGCATTACAAGATATGGTCGGATTCATTTCCTGATGCTCAATGTGATCTTTCACTTCTTTAATATTTTTCTTTTTGATATGTCCTTCTATATTGATAGTTTGAGTGGTAATTCTAGCCAATGCATTACAAGATATGGTCGGATTCATTTCTTCTTTCTCGATGTGATCTTTCACTTCTTGAACCATTTTCTTCTTGATATGTCCTTCTATCTTGAGAGTTTGAGGAGTGGTAATTCTTTCCAATGCTTTAACAAGATATGGTTGGATTCATTTCTTTTTTCTCTAGTGTGGGTTCCTGGTGTATATCCTCTTCTTTTGATGTTTCTTGATCCTTTTATTCCTCCTCTTCATAATCTATGTAAAATAATTTTTCTCAGCACACTTATGACCTTTAGTGTATTTGTTATCACAATTGTAACAAAGCCCTTTTCTCTTTTTTCTTCCAATTGTGTTGTGGTGTAAACCTTGTTGGAAATAATACTGAGAAGGGGGGGGGGGGGGGGGGGGGGGGTGGTGGAATCTATATCAATAAATCAATAAATTTTTCATTTCCATAATCAGATTCATATACGCTATTTCAGTTAAGGGAATTCGAGTGTACACGCAACTGTGTTTAATGAAACTAGCGTATATCCAACAAACTAATGATTCGGTTAATTCATCATATGTTGATCTTTAATCAGTGCATTAGAAATTCATTAACAATATAAACAGTAACCAGGTGCAGTAAAAATAGAATAGATCACACATAAGAAACACACATGAGCACCACGATATAAGGTGGAAACCCAATGAGGGTGAAAACCACCTGCTGCAATTTTCTCTGTCTTCCTTTTAATAATAAGAGAATTCTGTTTACAATTTTTTGTACTGGTGTAGTCTGATATTAGCACCCAGGCTTCTACCTGCAGAAGGCTACAACCTTCTCTCATTCTCCAGCTTCTACTGGAAGGGAGCTACAGCCCCCTAGCTCTTGTACTAGCTGATATGTTTACTAGTACATAGGTGTCGGCCTACAAAAGGCTACAACCTTCTCTTTTCTTCTAGGGACCATGTTTCATAAATTTTCAGACCAGATCCATCAACAACATCATTCAATCATCAAATATATATATATCAACCAATCTCCTTTTGAACCAACCACAACCGATTCAATCAATCACTCTAATCATTCAGAATGTTGTCACCAGAATACAGTAACAAGAACCCAAGCAATAACCCAGAACACTGCAACAGCAAACAAAAGCAACTAAAACATATTTTATAAGGTATACGCTACTTCCATGTGTCGAACCTGTGTGCATACACGCTTTCCTCAAAGAAAACCAGCATACAAATCTGCAAATCAAATTTATGATGTATACACTGTTTTGATATGCAAAACCAACGTGTATATGCTCCTTTTCTGAAGTGAACCTACGTACAGATCTATAAAAGATGATTTAAACATAACAACAGTTCCAAACTTCAATCATAACCAAATCATCATATTTACAAACTACAACATGCGCCAGTTATTCAGATACATGATCAAACCACATAAAGATAATTCATTTCAAGCCTTAAGATCCTGATACATCATTAGATCTTATCCTTCATTAAGTGCTAAAGTTCTTCTTCAGTTCGGATCAAGCACGACACCATTAGCCAATAACTTTCATATTAGATCTCATACTATATTAGATATTCGATACCTGCACACCTTGACCTAATGATCTTCTCCTCCTTTTATAGTTTTAGGCCTTTCTCAATACCATGGACCAAAATCACTTAGGACCAATACCTTGGACCAAATACCTAGGGTCAATACCTTGGACCCGATACCTTGGACCAATACCATGGATCAAAATACCATGGACCACATACTTTGGACCAAACATTTAGTTTTCCAAGGTATACGCACTTTTCCTTTTGTGAAAGTGCATGTGTACGTATACGTGACTTGTATACAGTGAACCCGCGTGTGTACGTGGCTTGGTCAATGGTGAATATGCGTATACCTCTCCTTCTTCATTCTATGTAGTTTGATCTATAGCTGTGTGCTGTTAACTTGTAGTACTATGATCTGTCATCTAAGTGAGTTGCTTTCTGAAATGATTCCTTGAAGCCACCCTACATTTCATCACACTTGTAAATACTCCTATCATGCATTCTATCACATCTAATATCTCTTCTGTAGATTCATCTAGTTACCATATACAAGAGGGTTGTTCTGCTACAAGCTGGTTGCCATCAAGTGCAACACATACATCATAATGCCAACAAACATTGTAGGTCGTGGAAGGCTAGGAGATAAAACACTTCCATAATTATAGTCGTGAGTGGTGGGATTCCTTGTTTCCATAATTTCACTTTCAATTTTTCTTGCCAGGCTGAATGCCTTCTCTAATGAATCAGGTTCCCAAAGTCAAACCTCGTGTTGAATGTTATCCTTTAAGTCCCTATGAAGACATCAACCATTTTCTTCTCTGGAATATCATTTACCCTTATATTCAATTTTTGGAAGTCCTTAATGTGCTCTGCCATTGAACACTTTTGATTGAGATTTGTCAATTGGCTAAAGAAGGTGTTGCTCTTTATATCCTCATAATGTGCTATCATTTCCTCCATGAAAATTGACCATGTGACAAGTGGTTTACGAGAACAAAGCCCTTTATACCATAAAAATTGATCCGGTTATAAATAATTAGATGCAATACATACCTTTCGTAATAGTGGTACACCATGTAGATCAAAATATTTCTCCATCTGTAGTATCCAATTTACCAGAACCTTGCCATCAAACTTCCTCATCTCACTTTTTCTTGATTTTAGGAGCTCGATCTTGAAACAACTATAAATATGTACTTTCATATCTTCAAGTTCTGAAATTTCTTCCTATGGTAACCCTCTGATTAGTCATTCTAACCTCGCAAGTTTGATCAAGATTGGATTCTCTAATGAAGAGTTATGTTAAATCTCCCACAATGGCCTGAGTATAGACTGGTTCAGTAGAGCAAACTTGTACGATGTGCCGTGGGTCACTATTTCCACCTTAGGTTCTGCAAATGATACCCGAAAAAATACAGTCCATCCTCTTTCTATAACTGATTGCAAAAATTCAATTTGATTCTTAGAGTGAAAGTTATGACGATTTTCCCAAGGTCACCTGTTTGGAATGTAATTTGAGGGTCTGCAAAAACCCTAACTTCCTCAGCTTATATCTCTGAAAATATAGTGAGATAAGATCTTAAATTTAGGCCCCAGGTTGAACAAGATTTCATTCACATGGGTGTTTTGTTAGCTTCTGAAATGTCGCAGAAAAAAATTTATAGAAAAAATTCCACAACGCCCTGTTTGGAGCAGCGAACCCTGGAATCCAAAGCTCTGATACCAAATGTTATGAAACCAGCTCACAAAAAGATAGAAAAGAAAGATCAACGCCTTAGAATTCAGCCTCTTCGAGGGGGAAACCTCCTATAGATTACACAAATGAATAATTCTTGGATGATACAAATGACAAGACCTCCTTTCTATATATAAGAGTCTAAGGGGTCATAATATAATCAAAGCCAACATAACAATAATAATGTAAGGACACAATAATAACAATAGTGGGCTTCTATCGGGCATAATAATAACAATATGGGGACTACATGGGCACAACAATATAATAAGGGGGTTGTACTAATAACAATAAGGGGTTACACTAGTAGTATAGGGACCTAACATAACTTCTACCATCAAATCTTCGCTTAATGAATGGCCCAGATTGACTACGAAATTAAAACATTTTACAAGGCAATTTTACATCTATTTTTAGCTTCTGGGGCACTGCCCCCAATCCGTTACCAGGTGGGGGGGCTCCAAATAATTGTCGTCACCCCCCTTGGACCCCCCTGGCAGTGTACATTTTACATGCGGCATTGCCGTCACATTACGAACTAGGGTCCAATGCAATGATACCTATGAATAAAGAAGATAATTAGGCTCCACACCCAACATGTGGACATATAGAATCTTACTTTCTCATCCTTAGGTGGATTTTAGGCATTAGACAAATGCACTTTTAGCTAAAAAGCCAACATGTCCAACCAGTTGAATGGCCTTCCTTCATTTGCCAACAAATCCAACATAACCACCCAACTCCGTGGAAAGGTCTCCGTGCTCTCTTGACCATACAAGTGACATGCAAAGATGAGTAAGAGTTGGTAGGCCTTCCTAAGTGACTTAGTCTTGTAGACTTGGTTGGGTGTCGCTTTGAACTTCAATGGCTCTTTTACCCAACGCTTCATGATGTCTCTAGTGTTCACATTGTTGTTGGGAGTGTCGAATAGGGCATCCATGTGGTTCACTGACTATGGAAAGTGACACATCTGATGGTAATTTTCTAGCCTGGAGGTGGCAAGCTATGTTCCACTAATACTTCTCAATGTCATCATCTCAGGATCGGTATGTGAGACAATCTAGTGAATGATATCCACACACAAGAAGGTGGGTTACTTGCATGCAACCATGTACAAGCTTGACTTGTGAATGTTGACATCGACTTGTCAATCTTCTAGATCTTCCTTGAGGCTACCTGCAAATACGTCCTTTATTTCTTTCCATGTAATATTCATGTCCTTCTCTATGAACATCTGTGTGTCTGAATAGATGGGCAAGTTCATTGGAACCTGTTCAACTACATCTCCAGTGCTGCTCTATATTTTATCCTTTTATCTAGTTCTTTTGGAAACCATCTTCATGTACTACTGAGAAGCTGCTCAACAACTGATGTACCAAGAGATAGAACAGACACTCATGACAAGAAAATGTTAGCTTAAAAACACAAATCACTTCAAGGATTGATCACACAACAAACTAGGAAAATGTTGGGAAAGATTGCATAGTTGTGTCTCTCAGAGGTGAGGGATTGTCAGCTGGATCTGCTCATTACGTAGTCCTAGTTGCCATTGAGAGGTACTGATGACTGGAATTGCATAGAGTGCAGTCTAGTGTGGCTTGTTGTGGATTGGAACTATGCAATGCACAATTGAGTATGGCTTGATTATTGCTGGGACTGTGCATTGCACAATCCTAGTGGGAAGAATCCAGGACTGACTCCTCGAAATGCACAGAGCATAGTAGGAGCTAGTGACTAACAACCTCTGTGAAATTCCTGGGGCCAAGGAAGAGCCTTGAGTTCCAGAAATGAACAGTGCATGCCGGGAAGAGGTAGATATGAGCCAAGGCAACCTAGATCTTCCCAATGGAAACTTGAAAAATGCATATATCTAAATGCATGATGAAGGATGGTGCAGATCTGAGTGAATGGCCATGTGTGCAATCAAAACAAATGTAGGAATTAGTGAAACAAATGAGCTTGTAGGGAGAGTCGCCACAATGACAACTGTTAGTGAAAAACGGGGTTATGCATGTGACGCTTAAGAAAGGAAATGAAAAACTTGAAACAACACTTCTACAAGTTAAAACAAACTATAACGCTAGTGGTCATTCAATAAAACTTGAAAAACAACACTCACACAAGCCAATGAAACAAAAGCGACAGAAAAAGTAGGAAAATACTTGAAAAGAAAAACTTACGCGGAAAAGTTGTGCTGATCATGCTGAAGGTTCGTAGATCCTTATGGAATTCCAAAGCTCTAAGATCAAATGTGCAAATGAGATCTAGCAGCGTCCATTAAGTAGATTTGATCTGTTTAGGGTGTATGACGTGCATGCCAAAAATCTAGGAAAAAGCAATAAGTGGCAGTAGTTTCTAAAATTGACTCAAGTGTAACTCCTAGTACTAAAAATAGATCCCTATTTTTTAGCGATGTTTTTTTCCTTTTCCTTTTTACTTTTTTAGGAAAGGCTACCATGTATGCATGGATAAATTGCGTAGTTCTAGAGGGAATCGAGCAATGTGCCAGCACAAACATCGGTAACAACTGAGGGGAATGCTTTTGTGCAATTACTGAGTTGAGTGAAACTAGCTACCTCTCATTCTCTACACAATTTCCCAACCGAAGACAAGCTATCAGATGGTTCTGTGCAGTTCTAGAGTCGAAGCTCACTGCTGGGTTGATCTACGCAATTCTTGATAGAAAGGCTCATTACTGGGTTGCACTGTGCAATTCCTGAGAGCAAGGTTCATTGCCCTCTAGGATTATGTAGTTTGCCAAGGCAATGCAAGAACTGGATGTAACCTAGTCATGGGGAGTTAGCTTGTGGTTAGACAACAAAGCAATTAAGCAAACACAAGCTGTAAAGTGAAAGATAAATTCAAATGAAATCACAAGTACTTGAGAAATGCAAGACAAGCTGCTAAGATTTAAGGAGGGAAGCTCCAAATTGAAGCGAAGGAAAATTTTTGGAGGGTTGTTGTAGCCACTACAACATGTTGATATACTTAAGGATATATGCAATTTACATTGACAATGTTGTTTTTCCTAACATGGTTGAATCCAATACATATAATTTTTTTTGTTTTGTAAATTGATATTGGTATTACCTCAAAACAAAAAAATATCAAGCTACATTAAACATATTACCAAAGTTTAAATAATGTTCACCGTAGGTGATTTCAATGTGCCACAACAAGAAACAAAATATTTTAACCACTTATTAAGGAAATAGACCGGTTCAAAATAAATAAATCTGCCACCAAACAAGCCTATCAACTACTAAGTTGTATTAGAAAATGCTATTATCAAGCATAAAAGAAGTTCAGGATTTTGAATATGTGACTACATAAAGGTCTTTAGTGTTGAACCCAAGAAGAGTTGGAATATCTACATCACACTGAAGGTGGCTCTCTAGATGAGCTATCTTGGCATTCATTATTTCCAGATATCCTTGATAATGTTGTTGGGAATGCTTACTATCATTCAAATCAACGAAGATATCATACTGCTGCTATTTTTCTTTCAAGACCCTGCCTATGAGGGTTTTCATTTGCTAGTGTAGGGAAATGGAGTTAAGTTATTGTTTCCATCTTCCCCAAGTGTGGTTAGGGTTAGGAACCTAGTGAGATACCTCCTCAAGGATCTTTGAGCCTGAAAAATCTTAACGGTCCACTACAACACATGACTCTAAGTGACATATTTCATCGTGGATTTCAAGAGGGATGGTAGAGTGGAATTCCTATTCAGCCTCTTACGCCTGTTATTGGGCATGATTTCATCCTTGGGAACCTCGACCTCCCCCTCCTTGGTGGTTGCATTTCCAAGGCATGCTATGTCGGGGTTGGAGATACCAAGGTTCTAGACATTGTACACCATAGCTAGAGGGATAGAAATAAGGAAAAATCAACTACATACATGAATGAAAAGGTGATAGCCAAAACTGAAGATGTCAACACTAAGTGGAGCTGAAGAGAGACATAAGAGAAAAAGATATACTACAAAGATGATCATTCTTAAAACTGCTAACAGTACCCCATTAGCCATGTAATTAGAACCCAACAACTATAGTGCTCCCAATTGAAAAGAAATCAATTAACTCACAAAATAAGGAGATAACAACAAAGGTAAGGGACTTAATAATTACACTCATATGGACACCCCCCTTTGACTCAATTATTGATTGCAATGTGGGTAAAGTTGATGTGATGAGTTCTAGCACAAATGGCTCCAAACATGGAGAGAAAAATCCCCGCCTGTGAGTGTCCCCGTAAAGATAGCCAATGTTGATGCCTATTCCTCCTCTCCATGCATTATGTAGGTCAACTTTCCACAACCAAACATCCAAACTATTGCTCGACCATATAGGAACCATCGCTCGACTAATAGCATGCATCGTTAGGCTCGTAGCATAAAAAGGTAGCAAATAATTCCCTAGGAGGGAAACTAACTTGTCATTAACTAGCCCCTCGCCACTAATGAGAACCTCAAAAAATCCCACTTACGGCAAGGGTGTTTTCAATTTCCACCATAAATGTTGCAGAAAAATCTAATTACAATCATAGCAAAATATCAATTAAACTCTTGCCATGTTAAATGACCATTAAAAGCTCACATGCTTGTGCATGCAAGGGTTAGCCATGCCACCCCTCATAAATGATTGGCATATAAGTGAGACAGTAAGATCACCACCCAAACCTTTTTCCCTCCCTAAATGTCAACCCAATAAAAAGAACCTAATAAAATTTATTAATATATTTGTAATAACAATTTTAATAAATGGTATCAATTCTTTTGATAATTAAAGAAATGTATGGTTTGAAAGGAAAAAATGATGGTCAAATTTTTTAGTATTTTTACCATAATAATTGTAATAAATTTTATCATTTTCCTCTAATAATTAAGAAATGCTACTCGAAAGGTAAGAATGATTACAAGTTAAAGTAAAAATTGAATGTCTCATCTCAATGGAAAACAATAGCAATTAATTATAACAAGAAAAATAAAAAACAAAAGGTGCATTTAACTTTTAGATCTGTGTGGCATTCATATTAAATCGTACCGACATCTAACTACTTGAGGTGTTTAGTGTGTTACTTTTAGATATCTTTCACATTTATATTAAATTATACCAACATCTAGTTGCTGGAAGAGTAGTTCAATGTACGGTTGTCGATATTAATAATATTCACGAATCAAGGATTGTTTTGCATCATTACAAGCTTAATCTAATTAAACATTACTGTTAATTTGAATTATAATCATTAAATTAAAATAATAATAATAAATAATTAACCATTTATTTAAATTAAATTTATTAATTACCAATTCACTTAAATGAAATAATTTATTTTATTATATTTATTTTATTTTATTTTTAATATTATTTCATCCAATAAATAAATGTCAGGTGGACTAGTTAAAATCAAAAGAAATTTCGTTAGTTAAGACTAATGTTCATAGATATGGTCATAATCTAAATAATTAATTTCGAAAATAATATCTAATAAAAAACAAAATATTACATAATCTTTATAAATTTACCAAATTAAATAATACATCTCACGAAAGTAGTTATAACTATCTAATACTGTGTTACAACAATTTATTGGATTGGAATAAATTAAAATAAAAGTTTTAATGCTACACCTACCTAGCTCATACAAGGTGTAAGAGATAAAACTTTGTACAAGCTACATGTTTACTTCGCACTATATCAAAGTTAGCATTATACAAAGTTTTTAGTTAAGGCAAATGGAATCACATATACATGAGGTACATTAATGAAAGCCATAATTGGAAGTTGGATAAAATATTAATCAAATATGACACGTTAATGAAACCATCTCCATCCATATTGTTATTTTTTCATCTACTCATAGAGATGACATATTATTTTATAATAATATAAAGCTTAAATTTTATTTGATTGAGAAATTATTGAAGATTTATTAGCTCTATTGTTGGGAGACATACAAATTAAGAGTACCCATAAACAACTATAAGCAATATCTGCTCCATATGCTCCATAGGAAGAAATGTCATGGAGTGAAGATGATAAGGCTGAAAAAATTATAGATATACTTTTGTTCAAAAGATTTCAAACAAAATTGTTGGATGCATAGAGCTTTGGCGAAGAATATAATTTGTCTTACAAAATTTGAATAATACTAGAATCATTTTCAATTTCTTTAAAAAAATAAGAAGGTTATTGCTTCATCATTTTATCATATTTTATGATTTTTTGTCATAGTTACAAGGTGGTTCTCAAAATCCTGAGTGAGAGTTTAATGTTATTTACTAGGGCATTTTACGGTTTGAGCATATTATCTATGATTCAAATTTCAAAATGGATAGAGCAAGAAAAAAGATAGAAAATACAAAATACTAATAATAAAATGGTTAAAAAATGGCATTATTGTATGCATTGAGTATTAGTGCTACATATTGTTGGCTTGATGTCCCTTAACCCAGGTTCAATGTTAAGCAACCAAGAAAATCCCTACACTACTCACCCTTTCGACATCAAGTCGCAGAGCATGCACTGAAATCTCACCCAAAGCAATAAGGGGGGATGCAGGAACCAAGTTTCTGCACACTGAGATAGTCGTGATGTCGATCTTACACCCTAAGCCCTGTCTTCACGCAGATAGATAAGCCTTTAGGGCTTATCGATGTACTTCTTATTCCATCTTTTAGAACCTCCGCGAAGGTATCCAACTGTCCTTCACACAACCCAAGCTGATGATTCAGGCACTTACGCACCTCCGTAACTAGGTTACTGTCTTGTTCCCCAAATTATCTTAAGTATTAGCCAACTTTACCTTGTAATTAAGATTATCCTCTCATAAACATATATTATGACTTGTGTTCATGTAGCAAATGGAAACATATATTTTTGCGCATCAACTTAACATTATATCTTAAACCCAACATTCCACATAGCATAATCGCAACATTTATAATAAAAGTAAAATAATGATAACATAGATGGAAAGTACACAGTAAGTTCAGAACAATTCTCTTTATTGATGATTCAAATTTCCAATATAAACTCTAACCGCCCTGTGCACACAACTGCAGGGGTCTGCGCACTTAGCTGCGGACTTCTATCCTAGGCCTCTGCGCACTCAACTGCAGAGCCTCTTCCTCCACTAAGACTCTCGCTCTTAGCTCTAACAAACTTATTACATCAATGACTCATGACTACTAAATTGCCTTAGACTCTCTAAGACTCTCCTTTTTATACAATCCCATGGTCCGTGGACCAAGGGTGGATCTTCCAAAACCGACACAACCTATCTAGACTAAGGGCAAAAAACCCTCTTTGACTTTAGATATCCTTGCACTCTGTGACCATAAATGTGGAGACTTTACATTCTTTATACAAAATTTTGGACCTTCTGCCCCAAAACTTGGGTTCTTAACCCCAAAATTGACCCCAGGGGACATGTTCCCAATAGGCCCCCAAGAAAAACATGGTGACTCGCCCTCGAGTCACTTGGCTAACGTAGAGATCTTGTCGCGAAGACCTCCCAGCTCGACTTGGACAACTGCTACCTCGATGGCACACTGCGTTGCTGCATGCTTCATCTCTTCGACCAACTGCTCTATTACTAGCCCTACTCTATCAACCTATAGCTTCTACTGAGTCTCCTATAGACTAGTCAGCTTGCCTTCAATGCTGGTCATGGTCATGTAGGCCTTGTCCAACCAAGGCTTCAAGCGAGTCTTCAACACGGCTTCCTTGTGCTAAGTTGCATCTACATGTTCTTTTAATGCCTTGGCCTCCTGCAGCTTCGTGTGTCTCTGCATGATGGTGAAAGCGCGCACTGTTGCTTTAATGTCGTCGTAGCACTGCTGCAGTTCCTGTGCTTCTGTCTCCATCCTCTGAACATTGAGGTCTTCTTGTAGGTTGGTGAGTACCTCAAGTGACTGCACAAAAAGTGTTGTGCAGTTTATCACTGCACTTGCTACTGTTGCTAATGCATCTGTCATGGCAGTCGCACGTTGCTCTCTTACTTCTGGTGGAGTCAAAGGTTGGGCCTTCAACTACAATTCTGTAATTTTGAGGTTCGGCTCGAGCTGAACCTTTGCTAACTTTGTGTGTATGTTGCGCACTCCCGCAATGAGTTTCCGAACCCATACATCTACTGGCCCAGCCTTGGGAATGGCCAGCTTCAGGACTGTTCTACATGCCTCATCCACAACCTTGATTATGTGTTGATTCTTATCTGTTAGGTCTGTCACAAGCTGAACATCGGAGTCTCTCTACACAGTCATTTAATCGTTGTTGACCTTTTGCTTGCTTATCAACTGTAAAATGTGCTATTTGCATGCCCGAAGTTCTGTTATCACACCATCCTGCAAAAGGTGAAGCACCTTGCTTGGAAGCGCGGCCAAGTTAAGTCCCACTCCCTTGAGGGTGTTGACAGTGGGCTTGTCAGCTTCAATCGTCATTCTCAATGCTCCATCTGGCAACACTATGGCTTTGGAGTCCCTTGCATGCAACATCCCTACAGCTTCTAAGGTGCTAAAGGAAAAAGTAGAGGACGTTGTCCTGGTTTGAATCTGGGATGCATGAATCTGCAGCTCACACAGACCCATTTGAATAGCCCCCAATGTGTGCTGCTTGAACTGTTGCAGCAGTTCCGCAGTGGTATCTTGCACTGCATCCTCTATTTCATTTAGATCCCTCTATATTAGGGTGATCGGATCCAGAGACGTCTTTCTAGCCTTGGAATTCTTTCATGGCCCTACCCTTTTTGGTCCTTTGGTGCAATTGATATGGAATATAGTCGTCTCTATGTCTACTCCTGCCTGCTCCATTTGTTCATCCTCTTCTTCCTCTATTTCTAGTGAGGGAAACTTCTGACCACCGTCAAAACCGCGCTCCTCTTCTCCTACCTGCCAACCCAACTGCTGCATGGCAGGGCACTCTGCCTTAGCCTTGTCGTTGGCCTCCTTTTTCCTTTTCACGGCTAGTTGTTCCATCTTCAGCTTGGCCTCTTCCTTCTAGCATTGTGGGGCAGACTTACTTGATCCCACAGCCAAGTCCGAGGCAATACGCCACTCTGCTGGCCAGTGGTCAAGGACCACATTGATCGCATCATCTATTGCCAAATAGGGCAAGTAATGCCAATTTTTCTCAGGGTCCTTTCGTGCCCGTATTGAAACATGGTGGAAGTCAACCTTGAATTCCACGTACTCCTACAATCTGTCAAAATTGGTAAGTAACAACCACGACTTGCAGTTGATGGCCATATTCACATTCATCTACATTTAGATCCAAAAGACCTTGTTGTTCTTTATCCTCTGAGGATCCTTAGTCATCCATAGCGAAGTGTACTTTTCTACCTCTAGTAGGTCCAGCGCAACTGGAGGAAATTGAATGTCTTCGGGTAGCTCCCATGCTACCAACACTATGGACAACAAGAGCCATGCATAGTGAAATGGCTTGCTGAGATCCCGTGCCTCGCGACAGTTCGCGAGGAACTCACTATAGAGGTAGTGCGCCTAATTAAATTGAACTCCATCTGTGCATTGGGCCACCAAAGCTACGACTGGTACTAACACTTCATCTATAGGACACTTCCGCATGACCTTCCCTGCTAAGAGTTGTGTCGCCACTTTAACTGCAGGGTCAAAGATGCTCGAAATGGCATAACTGCGTGACTTCTTTACCAACTTAAAATTTTCCTTCATGGCCTTCATGAGGGCATGCTTCCCAACCTTCCCGCCAAATTCCATTTTTGGATTTTCCCCTATGTATGGTAGCTTTGTGATCTGATGTATTAGCATATCAGTGATGTGTATTGGGTCCTCCAGCCATGACACCCATTGTGTACCAAGCACAATAGCTGCTTGATTACCACCATTGTGGTGGGCGCACGATTGTAATGCAACACCCGTAGAAGGTTAAGCAATCCTGCCTTATCCACGCCTCTCAGACACTTCCATGGTCCAATGTGGTTACTCTAGTGGTTTTATGGAGCACACGGTGCATGAGTTGGTCCATTGCTAGATGAGGAAATCACTCTATGTTCGCTAAATCCCAATCTTCTAATTTCAAAAGGGGGATGCCCCAACCGTGGTCCTTCGAACATAATTTGGTCCGACAAAAGCGGTGTGTGTAGGGTGACCTTACTTTCATCAATGTCTTTGGGCACCTTGGTCTTGACCCTACGCGGAGGAACATTCTCAAGCAGATTAGTGATGGGGTCGGACCCCTCAATTTCAACATCCTCTGTTTCCACCCCAACATCCTCATCATCCATTGGGATATCCTTGATCTCTTCTTCTTCTGACTCCAGGTTAATCATCTTGCCCTTTTCCTGTGGTGGGCTTATTCTTCTGTAGGTGTTTTCTGGGAGATGTGTGCAATGGTTGTGGTGTCGTGGACTGCATGCCCTTCTTGTTCTTGGGACCCTCCTTGGTCAGGGTAGGCCTTGGTCTAGGCGATTGTGGAGACTTTGGTACTTCAGGCAGTATGTTTGCAGGTGCAACCTCCAGGGTAGTTCCTTCTGCTACCATAGTGACCTCTGGAAGAACTCCCTCGGTTATTATTACTTCAACATCCATGGCTACTGCTCTTAGAATAATGTCACAGATAGTTTTGTAGACAGTTTCCAGAAATCAATCAAACACTGTGAAATCAAGTAACTCTTCGAAAAATGCGTGGTTCATGCACAACACACAACACAACCCACAATTTCTCAATATGCAAAGTGTTTTCCACTGGGTGGCCATATGTAATTTATAGGCCATTTTGAATTCAAATATGGTTATTCCCCCTAAAATCAATTCATTAATGCTAGACTAGTAGCAGATTTCCAAAGATATTTCCCATAAATTTCGACTTAAACGTCGCTCCCCCGTTCCATTTGGCCATTTTTTTTCGTCAAATCATGAACATTGATTTTAATGATCACTTTCTGGCTTCTCTATGTGGTTGCTCCCTTGGTAGCGTAGCTCTCTACACACTGTTGTGGACTATGTGACATTCCCTTGTTCTGCGCAGTTCTCTCCTTACGCAAATCTCCAACTTGGGCAATGTATTTTATAGTCATGCACCTCCTTTCAGCTTCCTAGAGCACTAAGACTGTGCTTCCCTCATATAGTCACCTAGTTGGATCATCAATGTATGGCTTCAATCAACTACCATTCACCTTCCCTAGGAAGGGTTATCCATTCCATTTAAACAGCTGATCTACTCCACCATCTATAATCTCCTTGATGACATATGGCCCTAGCTAGTGCATCTGAAATTTCCCTGGAAATTTATCAAACTTACTGTCATATAACAAGACCAAATCATTTACCTTGAAGGTGGGCAGTTTGATTTGTCAATCGTGCCATGCTTTTTTGCATCCCTTTTGAAATTGTTGATGAAATCTAGCTAGAAATCGGTCCTCCTCAAGCTCTGCTAGCTACGCAAGCCTCTCTTCTAGGGCTTTGTGGTCCGCCATTCCTATGGGTGCCGCTATGTGTATACTAGGTACAATGTATTCCATTGGCATCACAATTTCTATGCCATACGCAAGTCTGAAAGGCGTTTGCCTAGTCAGCTTCTTGCAAGTCGTTCTGTAGGCCCATATCACCGTGGGTATGTGCACATCCCAATCATTTCGTTGAGAATTGCAAACCTTTGTCAGCGTGCTCTCTAGTATCTTATTGAATGCTTCCACCATCCCATTGGCTTGCGGATGATAAGGTGTACTTTTCTAATGATACACCTAAAATTTTTCTGTCAATGCCCTGATTGTTTCATCAAGAAACTGTGTACCGTGATCACTCATCAAGATATTTGAAAAACCAAATCTTGTCAATAGATATTCAAAAATAAACTTTGTTGTTTTCGCGCCTGTACAGTCCTTCACGGGCTGTGCCTCCACCCATTTGGTTAACTACTCACTATCAGTGATGATGTACCGCACACCCATCTTCTTTCCTTGAGGATGAATTGGACCCACAAAGTCAATCACCCATTTATCGAATGCTTGTAATGTCACATGTGGCATCAGAGGTAGTTCATTCCTCCGTGATGGCCTGCCAGTCTTTTGACATGCATCATATGCCCTACAATATGCTTTCCAATCCTTATGCAAGGTTGGCCACCACAACCTAGCATGTAGAACCTTTTGCGTTATTTCTTTCCCTGCATAATGTCCTCCTGCAGCTCCTCCGTGAGCCTTCGTGAGAATGCTGCTTTTTTCAAAGTCAAGTACATAACGTCGCAATATTTTGTCTAACCCCATTTTGTATAAGTGCCCTGCAATGTCGGAGAAGTCTGCCATGTGCACCACTAACTCCTTCTTCTACTGGCTTGTATACCCTTCTGGAGCAGTTCTCATCGTTAAGAAATGTATGATATCTTCAAAGTGACTATCTACAATGCCCACTGCAAAGAGCTATGCATCAGGTAGCCCCTCCTCCAAATTAGTAGGTTTCTCTCCTTTTTCAATGTGCGACAAATGATTAGATCCCGCGTTCAGTCATCCTGGCTTCATAATAACTTCAAAGTCATACTCCTGGAAATAAAATAACCATCTATAGATATTCCCCCCCAACACAGGTTTACTGACCAATTATTTCAATGTAGAATGATCTGTATACATCTTAAAGTGTCCATCCAACAAGTAGTGCCTAAACTTTTGGAGTGTGTACACCTTGGCTAGTCCTTCACGCTCTGTGGTGGAATAGTTCTTCTCAGCCTTGGACAGCTTCCTGCTCATGAATGGTATAGGATGGTCCAATTCTCCCTCTCCAGCTAGTGTCAGCATGGCCCCTAGTGCAATACATGATGCATCCACGTGCACATGAAATTCCTTCTTCCAGTCCCGGAAGACTAGGGTTGGCGCGATGACCATTTTCTCTTTCAGCGCATCCAAGATATTTTTGCATTCGTCATTCCAACAAAATGTAGCATCTGTTTTAAGCAATTTCTCCATAGGTGCGATGATCTAGGCATAGCTCTTGATGAACTTCCTATAATATCCAGTATGCTGTAGAGTTGCGCATAGCTATTTCACATTCCTCAGTGCCTCTAAGTTGATGATCACCATGATCTTCATGGGGTCTACCATAAACCCCTGTCTACATACCACATGACCCAGCAGGATCCCAAAAGGGACACAAAACAGACACTACTTCAGATTGAGCGCGATCTGGTATCTCCGACAGGTATCCAGCATCAAGCACAGACTTGCCACATGGTGCTTGACCAACCCAAACAATGTCCAATCGTCAAAGTATACCTCCAGAAATTTATGAATGAAGTCTTTGAATGCCGCAATGACTATGTGAGAAAATATTGTTGGTGCATTCTTCAACCCAAAAGGCATTACGATATACTGAAAACATCCCCATTTAGTCACGAAGGTCTTCTTTCTTGTATCCTCAGGGGTCGGGAAAGGATCATGCACGCAAGCTTCATTCAACTTCTAGAGATCCACACATATCCTTATTTCTTCTTTCTATTTATTTTCCTGAACCACTATCAGGCTTACCCAATCAGATTCTTCCACTGGTTCAATAATTCCTGCCATGAGCATCTTATCTAACTTAGTGCAGGCCCTTTCCTTATACTTCGGATTAAGACGGTAAGGTCTTTGTTTTACAAGTTTCATGTCTGGTTTTACGGTGATATTCATGACACCTAGGTCTGCTATGATTCCCTTTAGATCAGAAAACTTCGTGGGTAACAAATCCTGATATTCGCGGAGGAGCTTAACGACCTTGTCTACTGTCGCATTGTCCCAATAGTCCATAATCTTTGTAAATTTTGGTTTCGCCTCTTCGCCAATGTGGACCTGCCTAGTTTTCAGCAGTGTAGTTACGTCTGGATCCTCTATCTACGGTCCTTCAACCTTGCGGTGACCCTCAATTTCCGAAATATTAATCTTTTTGGGATCCTCATCTTCTTCTTCAGTGGTCACATTATAACATTCCAGTGTGTGCTTCAATTGGGTAGTCCAATTAGGTTGAATCAGATCCAAAGGATCTTGTTGTATCCTAAAGATTACTGCTTTAACCTCTTGTAGCACTGCGTCAATACAGTCAAACCCATCCTCAATGTTGAACATCATTATAAACCCCTGGCGCAAGATATCCCATTCTTTAGTGCCATGGCAGAGCTCTGTTTCCAAGTACCAATTCATTGGTATGACATACAGGGAATGAAAAAACAGATGCACCCATTCAGGCTGGGGCTTCGCTCCATAAGCCTTAGTCCATTTGGCCAAGTGATCACGTGGATCATACCTTCCATCATACTTATCTTTCATCCACACTTCTGACTGTTGAAAACATATTCTCATCATCCTCCTATAGTCGTGCCAATCATCAAAATTATCCTTGTGCATACCCCACCATCTTATAGGCATAGCACACAGTACCCAGTCTAAGGCCTAGAAGTGATGCTTCTTCGACACTTATCTCTCAAATGAGGCAGAGTGCTTAATTCTAATGACACGCGGCACAATGAATTGGTCATCATATTACAACACAATGTAGATACTTCATGCAGCTAGTTCTACTAGTGCTCTAATTCTTCATCTGAATCTAACGTGCATGAGCTCTCGCGGTCCCATGCAATACATCTGTCTGCTGTCAGATTTACCCAATCTTGGTCTCGCACCGTTATCTTGTAAATTAGGTCCAAATCATCATCACTTTCATAATCACGAATTGGTTTTGTATAGCACGATCCTTCTGCAAGATCCAGTGGTACCACTACGCATAGTGACTTATTTTCAAATATCATCTTTCACTTCTTCAGGTTGATTACCCCATTCATGTCAGTGGCCCAATCAATTCCGAGGAGTGCAGGGTAGGGA
This sequence comes from Pinus taeda, assembly GCA_000404065.3. Taxonomy (NCBI): domain Eukaryota; kingdom Viridiplantae; phylum Streptophyta; class Pinopsida; order Pinales; family Pinaceae; genus Pinus; species Pinus taeda. The sequence goes on from APFE031108939.1 coordinate 33,172, forward strand.
TTGCTATCATCCATAATCTTTATTACCTCAAAATCTGCCAGTGCACTCGCACCTTCGGTGTCAACTGTTACCCCTTGCAACCTCCCCATCGAGATAATTTTTTGTTGATTCATCATCCTTAACTGGATCGGAGACCACTGGAGTGCAAGTCTCCCCATTCCTTCCCATGTTTTCTTTGGTAAAACATTCGTGTCAGACCCTAGATCTAGGATAACTTGGTCCATTTCGTATTCCCCTATCTGTGCAGTGAGTCTCATCTCACGCCCAGTCCTTGCCTTATGCTTTCCAAGCTTTCTGCCTATGCGCAATTCACTAGTAGTTCCATCTTGCCAGCACACTAATTGATAAGTTCCTGTAGGCCCTTCACAACCTTACTATCTCGGAGTAGTTTCATGTGGGTCTCCAAGAATGTGCTAATCATGGATAGGTCCATTTCTTAGATTGGTTTCTTTTGACTTCCTGAGGTAGAGGCCTCAATGAAGCTTTCCTTTGCTTCCATAAATGTTTCTTTTGTGCACTCCAAATCAAACCCAGTCTCCTTTTCAGGTGCTTTGCGGACCCATTCACCTTCTACCAGCTAATTTCCTTTATCTTCCCCAGTCATAGTTATGCTTCGTAGTATAATGTTTACCTTAGGGTCTTCCTTGTGAGGCTTAGCCCTCATCATCTAAAGGTTCTGCGTTGGCTGTGCCCCCTTTTTGCGAATCTTAGCCAACGATATTGGGAAATCCTCAGTCGCATGGTCAAACTAAGTACAGTAGCGGCATGACAGTCACGTCGGATTTGGAAAATCCCTCACATAGTGTCCTGGGCCTCGACAATTATAAAAAATCATCTATCCTCGGCCTCTACCAGGACCTCCTCCACATCAGCCACGGTCGTGCCCCTAATACTCACCTCGCGTTCCCCCAATGCCTTAGTCGAGAGGTTGCATTTCTGCCTGCTCATGACCTACTAATTGACAGAAATTGCAAAAGGTTTGTTGTGGTGTGTGTATGAATTTCTGCAACAAATGGAAATTTTCGGTCGCATGTTTCCCAACCACCTAGAATATAGTGCACCATAGTGCGGGCCTTGTACTTGGCCTTTCCAAAGCCTCCAACCGTAGAGGCATTGGTCCCCCTACAACAACATAGTTCATGAAGACTGGGCAGTGATCCTTATCATGCCCCTGACCTTTTCATTTTAGGCACCAAACTTCTTAGCACGCCTCTGGCCGAGTTGTTCTGTCCTTCTTTAGAATTTTAATTTCGAGACAAATGTCTTGCAAATGCGCATGAATCTGTTGAATCCCCATATTATCATCCTGCATTGGTGTCTCATGTAGTCTCATTGTGATTTCCAGAGCTTCTTCCTAGGTCCCAATCTTATGTTGTGATAATGCAACCCTTAGGTGGGGCATGAAAGGGGCGATGAACCATTTGTGGTGCTGCCCATCAATTAGGTTTATGTTGGTTTCACGGATCATACACTTCAATCTTTGATCCAAATCCTAGGGTGTCTCCCTAGGCTTCATCATGATATCCTTGAATCCCACAATCAACTATGCTTGAGACTTAGGTCTACTGAATTCTCTATTTAGCGTAGCCTGGATATCTTCCAACGCGGAAGTTGGGTTATCAATAATGTACTTAATGTACCACATTAGTTCGCAGTCTTGCAAAGCTGTAACTAGCATGGATTTCTTCATCTAGTCGTTCGTGATACCCTGATCTTCCCATACAACCTTTGCAACGACCCAAAACTAGTATGGATATTCATTTCCTATGCCATTGAATACAAGTAGGTTTACGAAGTTCACCATGTTGAACAGCGGTGGAGGTGGGGGTGGTGTGGGCGATGGGGTGAGAGGTGCGGGGGAGGATGGAAGTGGTGTGGATGGATGGGATGAGGATGGAGATGGTGTAGGTATTTTCGGGAACCCTTCTCTTATTAGTTGAACAACACTTAGTGGAGAAGACTTTGCTGCTCCTTCATCGTCACTCAAAGGAGGCTTGATCAGTGGGCTATACTCAAGACCTTTTCTTCCTCCATCCCTAAAAGACTTTCTGCTTCGCGTAGCTCCAAACATCAAGGTAACCGCATGACCTGCTTTTCCCACAAGAGCATCTTAATCCAAGTATTTAGTGACTTCAAATACTTACCTCGTAGTCCTTTAAAGAAGTGACACTCTGCTTCGCTGTAACTGATAGAAGTATCGACCGTGAAATCTATCACAAATCCTCCTATGATGTAATTGAGCCAATGGTCGACAATGTGCACGATCTTATCTTCATAGGCTTCCAGTCTCCTTACTAACTCCGGTGCCCAAACAATTGGATTGTCAAGCCTCCACCTTCCTTGGTTGTCTGCCAACTTTGCAATCCACTCATATAACTCAACTGGGAAGGAACATAAGAATATTTCATGTATTTTGTACAAATATTTGTCCAGCCACTATTCTTTTGTCAACCATGCATTCTTATTTTCTTGCGCCGTGAATTCATGGATCTTTCTATCCAACTAGTTTTTGATCTATTTCTCAGTTGGATTCCAATGATACGACATCACACATCTCATTATGTAGATCCCGGTCCCAGTAATGGAATCATTTGTTGGATTGATTGGGCCTTGACCCAGGTTCATATTTAAGCAGCCAAGAAAATCCCTATACTACTGGCCCTTTTGGCATCAATTTGTGGAGCGTGGACTAAATTCTCGCCTGAAGTAGTATGGGGGGATGCAGGAACCAAGCTTCCACACCCTGAGATAGTCGTGATGTTGATCTTACACCCTAACCCCTGCCTTCATGCAGATCGATAAGCCTTTAGGGCTTATCAATGTACTTCTTCTTTCATCTTTTAGAACCTACATGAAGGTATCTTACTATCCTTTGTGCAACCCTAGCTGATGATTCAGGCACTTACGTGTCTCTGTAACTAGGTTACTATCTTGTTCCCCAAATTATCTTAAGTATTAGTCAACTTTACCATGCAATTAAAATTATCCTCACGTAAACATATATTATGAATTGCGTTCATATAGCAGATGGAAACATATATTTTCACGCATCAACTTAACATTATATCTTAAACCTAGCATTCCACATAACATAATCCCAACATTTATAACAAAAGTAAAATAATGCTTACATAGATGGAAAGTACATAGTAAGTTCAGAACACTTCTCTTTATTGATGATTCAGATTTCCAATACAGACTCTAACTGCCCTGTGCACACAGCTGTAGGGATTTGCGCACTTAGTTGCAGACTTCTACCCTAGGCCTCTGTACACTCAGTTGTAGAGCCTCTTCCTCCGCTAAAACTCTCACTCTTAGGTCTCACAAACTTATTACATCAATGACTCATGACTACTGAATTGCCTTAGACTCTCTAAAACTCTCCTTTTTATACAATCCCTTGGTCCACGAACCAAGGGTGGATGTTCCAAAACTGACACAATCTATCTAGACTAAGGGTAGAAAACCCTATTTGACTTTAGAGATCTTTGTGCTCCGCAAGCACAAAATGTAAATACTTTACATTCTTTATACAAAATTTCAGGCTTTTTGCCCCAAAACTTGGGTTCTTAACCCCAAAAATGACCCCTAGGGGACCTGTTCCCAACACATATCGTTAAGAGACACAATGGGTGTCACTTATCACAGATTGAATAATGGAATAATTTTATATAATTAGTGTTCCTCTCCATCATATTGCATTCCAATTGTGCCCATCCAATTTTGCACATTTATGATTATTATGTGGTTTGGATTTTTTCCCATTGGTTGAGGTTGAAATGATGGAATCTCCAACCTTTGATTATTATTTATTGTTCAATTTATGCATTTGGAATCAATCTTGCAATTGGATATGTATGCTTGGAATTGTAATATATTATTTTTCTCTTTTTCATTTTTTAATGTAGAGTGAATTTCTATATGAATTATTGAATTTTTCAACAAAATCAATGGATTATGCTTTGTTTTTGGTTTTTGTTCTTCTATGAATAAACTTGGATGAGTCTAAAGAAGCAAGGAACATTATTAATGATAGTGTTAATAGATTGGCTACAAAAATTTTCACATTGTGAGAAGAGAAAAAATAAATAAATGCATAAGATTAGTTTTATGAGAATTCCCATGTGATTCACTTATCCTTTTCTTTGTTATTATTTCCCTTCTTTGTTTTGATTTAAAGTGTGGTTTTGTTTCCATTCTCAATGCTAATTATTTCTTTTTACATGTTTGCAACTTCCATATTTGATTACAAGTATGTTGGAGCTTTGGAATCTAACAGACACCCCTCTTCAACAATTGCTTCAGAATGTTAGCTGCAACACTATAATGTTAGAGCATGAAATGTGTTCTTGGAATGAAACATCAATGAAGTTAATTGACTAGGAAAGCTTGAAAATTTTGGATGACCTATGCATGCAAGCATATATTATTTCTACAAGTGATGAAGTACTAGCCATCTTGTTTTCTTTAGGTTCTTAGTTGAATTAGAATGATGCAAATAGAAGCAAAGGTTTCGAGTCTTAATGAGCTAAAAGGAAGTAAGATGATGAAGTTTGTTCTTAAGGTGCAAATAAAGTTAGAACAAATTTGTATGTGAACATATCTCATTACTTAAAGTAATACTACACTAGATAAGTCAACTCTCTCAATGGATTTTGGTAAGCTATTTTCGATGTTGTTTCTTTTACTTCTCAATTTTCATAATCTTTTACTACTACCACTATTCTTAATGCTAATTATTTCTTTTTATATGTTTACAACTTCCATATTTGAGTTGGAAATACTAAGAGGGGTGGGTGGTGAATCAATATTTCTTTCAATTGTTATATTATGCTAGTTAATATTTTTTTTCTTCGAGTTAATTTAGAACACAAGAAGTAGAACAAAAAATAACTTTATTATTGGAAATAATAAGGGCTCTAATCCTCTATTACAAATACAAGCTCCAACTTGTAATATAAGTTCTTCAAATCTTCCAGGAATCAACCTAATCAATTGGAAGACACTAATCCTCTTAGGCCAATCTAGGAACCAACTTGGTCAATATGAGGACACGAATTCTCTTAGGCTCCAACCTTCAAATATACTTCAAAATTTTATCAAAACGGTTCCTAGATACTTCCTTTAAAAATGCCTTCAAAAACTACTCCAAGAATGACTTCCAAATATGACTTCAAGATTTCTTCAATTAACTTCAAAATGTTGATTAAGGTTTCATTAAATTCTACCTTAAATCTCTTCAAAGACTACTCTAAGGATTCTTCAAAAACCACTTCAAATGACACTTCAAAGGTTACTCCAAAAATATCTCTAGGGTATGTTCCATAAATGTTTCCAGGACTGCTCCAAAAATCACTACAAAAGCTACTCAAAGGATCATCTAGGATTACTTCAAAGTTTTCTTGAAAAGGGCTTCAAAATTATCTTCAAGCCTGCTCCAGATTTTCTTAAAGTCAATTCCAAAAGTTTTCTTCCAAAACCCTTCAAGTTTGTTCAAAAGTGTCTCCAATTTTGTTATAAAACATATAATCCAAGCCTCTTTAATTCTGCTCAATGTTGTCTTCAATATTTTGCTTCAAGCCTCTTCAAGTCTACTCAATGTCTGATCCAAAATACTCAACCAAAGTTTTCTTTTAAAAGTGATCCAAGTTCTGGTTCAAAAATGGGTTCAACCTTACTCAAAAACTCATCAAAGTCTTCTTAAGGAATCCATCAAAGTCTACTCCAGGAATGGTCAAAACATAAGTCCGAAAACTCTTTGTTACTTCTGTCTTAGGAGGCCAAACCTTTTTCCTTAGTCTGAGATATCAAATGCCATAAAGGAGGGATTTTTTTTTCCCTTAGGGCCATATTTCATAGGCCTTAGAGAGTGATTCTCCATAGGGTCGAAGGTCCATTCTATGTCAAGACTAGGTTAAGTCTGTTCAAGAGATGTAGACAAATTAGCCTTAAAGAAGTCGAGCTCTTGTGCTAGAAATAAGGCTGAAATATGCTCTCAATAATTAGATAAGTTATCCTTCAAAAATAGACCAAAGTTTGTTTCAAAAAAACTTATCAGAAGACCCTTTAATAACCTTTAATATAAATCAAGCATAGAAACCATTAAACCCTTCCTTCACTTTTCTCCTAGGTTCATGAGATATGAGCCTCTATATTTCTTCCTCAGGGCCAAGTATTCTTTGAATTTCTTTACCAAGTTAAAATAACCTAATTTTTGGTCGAATACTCTCTTATTTATAGTGGTTGAGAGGCTTGTGATGGTGTTGACTTGTCCCTATGAAAGGTTGTGAATTTTGTTGGGGTCGACATAAGAGATTGCAAATTAAGTCGACTTGATAAGAGGAGAATTAGATATTAAATTTTATTTCATTTGTATTGAAATTTCCATGATTATGATTTTTATTTTATTAGTTCTAAGCATCATCCAACATGATCTTAATCATTACCTTTCTAGCAAATAGACAGTGTCTTTTGAAATAATGGACACATTTTACACTATTCAGGTGTATTCATAAAATTTAGAAAAGAAATATTTGGAACCATTGTAACCACCCTCCCACATTTACCCAATTTAATTGGTTCGTTGGGGTAAACATGTGATGAGAGGATACTATGATTTGATTAAATTCCCCATGTATAGTTAACGAAGTGGAATCGACACAACACAACCAATCTAACCTTCTATACAAGCTACACAACCTCAGTAATCTAACCTTCTATACAGGCTACAGGTTGACGTTGCATCACTTTCAGCGATACTTCTGGAGGGCACCCTTGTGATGCTTGGGGGCTTGCACCGACAAAGGCTGTTGTTTGGAGGTTAGCGTAACTTCCTCTGATACCTTCACTAGTAGACCTGAGGCGTAATTACCCCAGTCTATTTTTGGAAGGCCCTTATTATTCACTTTCTTGTATTTTGGTGTCCGGTCCTAATCACCCAGAGCGGAAATACTTGGAAGTTGTTTGACTGTTGAATTATTTTAGGGACATTTTTAGTGTGTGTTCTATGCTCCTAGTCAGCCTAGCTTTCAAATTTCTTGAGTATTTAAGTAGATCTTATTAAATAATTCAAAGTGGCTGACCAATCACTTAGACGGTCCCGTAGATTTCGTGGGCTTTCACCTGTGAGTCCATAAACTTCTCCTAGAAGGTGTAGGAGTGATTCTACCAGTGGAATTTGGTGCATCGGAGATTGATCCTCCACTTTGGGGCATCAATGTACAAGGTAGACCTAGTACTACCATAGAGCCAAAGAGGAAAACACTAGTTCTTTCTCGGGTACTCTTCCAGTCGGAAGATAATATTGAGGTAGAAGAGCTCTCAGAGTTAGTTGTGGCTTCGAATTCTCCTCTCCCTTCTGATCTTCCAAACGTATTGTCATACATTGAAACTCTGACTCACAGGCCTTCAAGCCTAGGTCCACACACAAACATCCCTTCAATGACCACTGCTGGAAGCATGGCATCCACCACGAGTGCTACGAATATGCAGACTCCTATATCAGTACAAGGAGGAGGAACTATTTCCATCCCTTCTACATCGTTATTTGGATCTACCACCAGCACATCCTTGTTTGGGTCTACTTCCATTCCATTGACGAGTGGAAGTTCCTAAGCGCATTCATCCAGTTTTGGATTCTTCCCTTTTGGAATGCCCTCTCAATGTATTCCTTCAGTTCCATTAAGTGTACCATTAACTTCCTCCACGTCAATGATGAGTGGATCGACATATTTTTAGGGCTTTCCTTTTGGAAGTGGTCATATACCACATTCCAATCCGACAGTGGGGTCTATGCCTTTTCCTTTCATAGGTCAACGTACTAATCCTTTTCAGAGTTGGATTAACCCTGCGGTTAGTGGGATCGGAACTGGGAATCCGTTTTTCGGCCAACAAGGGAATGTGGCATACTCCTCGGTCAATTCATTTCGAAGTTTTCCACCCTTAAGCTAATGCTTGGAACCCTTACCAAGGGTTGTCCACTCCATATAATAATTTGTTAGGGGGAAACTTTGTCGGTTACGGAGATGTTTCAGCTGGAGTTGGTCAAACTCCGAGTTTTTAAATCATGACACGATGGTAGAGTCATCCTTTTCATGGGCATCGTAGTTAGCACCTCACTGACATTGGTTGCCCATGCTACTTCATTGAGTAGGCTTGGGAGTCCTCTGTAGTCCCGCCATGACTTGTGCATTGAAGGCTCATTCCTCTTTGCTTCTTCGCTTCATTATGGCCTTATACCCTAGAGGCTCCTTTGTTTTGAGTTGTACTACTGCATTGCATTTTGACCATGTGCACCTTTTGGCCTTAAGCTGGCTTCACTTGGACTCGTGTTTAAGCCACTTTTTGACCATGTCTTCTGCAAAAATCAAACTCGCAATCCCTTAGCTTCTTCAACTCGACACACCCTCAGACCCATGGAAGGAACATCCCTTTGATTGTCCTTAACTAGTTTTTCCTCCCTGCATTGAGCAGAGGAATGTTCCCATCCCAGGAACTAGATCATCTGTTTCACTGACACTCGTTCTTTCCACTATACTACAACATTCTTTTATTCTTTTTCCAGCTTAAAGAAAAAGAAAATGAATTTATATTTCCAAAAAGAGCGGGAATGGGACAATGTTTCCATTTATTGTTGGCGGCTAGAGTCAGTCGTGTCGCCCTTGAACAAAGCACTCAAAAGAAAGTATCTCCTCCATTTGGGCAGGATTTAGTTTGACTTAGGTATGACTTAACCTTGTTATTGAGTCAGTTATCCTCCGATTGGTTATCTCTTCCAATCATATGGAGAGTTCGTTTGTGCCTCCTGCATGACAAACTTATACAGAGTCATCATATGCTGCCACATGGTCATCATTGAGTCGTGCTTTTGTTCAAGGGAAGTAAGCCTCATTTAGCCTCTCTACAGTGTCTCTTGACCTATTTTTCAGTTGACCATCGCTGGTTGTCAGTGTCATGTCTATCATCACATCAGTTATATTGATCCTTTACTCGTGCTGGTTTGAGAAGGTCTCTATTGACTTCTTGTTGGTGGGTCTTGTCCTTATTGACAACGACATCTTGCTCTGAGGATAGACCTAGAGCCGCACCCTGGCCCTATTTTCATTATTGATAGGTCACCTTATGCGTAGCATCGATCAGTATCATGGGTCTTTGACAGAGTGGTTTCCCTTGTGTTCGACATCAGCTTACATTATCACGCATTGGGTTTCATGGAGTGCCTTGGTTTCCATTTGACCCTATTGGTGGATTCCTCGCCTCTGTGTCAGTGTTCATTATTGGTTTGCTCAAAGGGTTTATATCGTGTGCTAGATACATCTTGTGTACACTGGAAACGTGATTCGGTCAGGTTACTACATCTTTTTTTCTTTGATTCCTTCCACATTATTGGCCTATGGGTTACACTCATGCTAGATTGATAAAGGATGCCTTAATGCCTTCCTTCTAGTGGATCTTTCCCTATTGACTATGACTCATTGCTCTAGGGCAAAGGTCTAGAGTCCATTTGGCAATACCTTGGGGTTTGCAGTCATTAGTGGCAGATCCTTCGCTATCGACAGTGGGAAACCATCATTCTCTCCTGATTGATAGATTCTTACAGGTGTTTGACTACAACTCATCTATTCGCACTTGTTAGATTGTACTAGGTACCTTGACTCTCATTATCATTATCGGTGAGTAGTCTCACGTTTGCTAACGGTATACATCCATGACCAGTAATCAAACAATTTCTCACATGGTCAACTTCAGATCATTTATTCCCATTGTGTAGAAATGTACCACGGCTGTCGGTGAAGACCTCGAGTTGCATCAGCATTCTTTGGTTCACTTGTCAGTTGCTCCTCTTACTGCTAGTTGACACCATTCCACATCATATGTTGCAGTACTTCACAGTGACATCCTATATGCTAGCATCCGAGTTGCGATGTAGTACCATCTTATTCCATCATGTTCATTTGGTACTATTGGGATCAATTTATGACATTAGTGATCAGCTCCATCTTTCAGCTTCATTGATCATCTTCTTATATCTGATATTCAGACATGTACTTGTTCGATCGTGATCAGATGATCCATTATGTGCTTTCAGTTCCTTATAATTGTATACACAATGGATCCACTTGTACTTGATATGTGGACATGCTTTACTTTATTTGAGCATGGGTATGCCCACCTCAGACAGTTGTTTCTTTCTGATCTTCTTTTGCTGGCTTGGCAAGCTAAAATAAGGTGAAGTCCTTCCTGGTTTTAGATAGGTTTCCTTTCCGTATATTTAATACATTTCAGCCATCATGTTCCCCTTCTGACCTCATATATTAGGGGGCATCTATTATAGCTCCAAATACCACCTTATGTATTTGTGATGCTTGGTTTATGGCCTAGGGCAACCCCTCCTTCCAGACTTGGTCCAAATATTAAAAAAACAGTGTTTTACTCCCTGTACGCAACTTTTCCCTTTATTAAATGCATCTACACGTGGGTCAGTATATACCCAACCTGTGTATATGTCTTAAAACAGTTAAAAAAATTAAATTTCCTTAATTATGGGTGGAGATCATGGGTTTTACCTGTTGATTACCTATCCCATGGCTCAACTGTTCCCAAATGTTTCCCAACTAAAGAACTACTTTGGGAGAAGTATAAAAAGACTTCAATGGGAAGGCCTTAAGGAGGAGAGAAAATAGAGAATTACTCTACTAAGATTATCCCCTGATCAAGTCTGAAGATCCCTGTGCTTTGAGAACTTCCCCAAGTTCAGGAAACCCTTGTTTTCTTGAGAGTTGATATCCTTTCACTTGTGGGAGATATCCTTGTGTTGGTTATGGAAGGAACCTTTTGAAGATTGAGACTAGACAGACTTGGAGGACGGTTCTGCTTGGAGCTGGAAGAGGAAGACTCAAGTGAACTCTTTCTATGTTTTGATTATAGTTATCTGCAACAAAAGAAACACTATCTTGTTCCTGATATCAACTTTTTTCATGCATCTAATGTTATTGTTATGGTTTATGTATGAATGATTATTTCAATGTATAACTAACCATCTACTTATATGCTATAAAGTTGATTTCACTATAATGCTTTATCTATATGTTGTTGTGTGTCTTTGAATTGGTTGTTTTGTAGGTTCAAAGATCGTGAGGAGTTGCAAAGGGTTTGAACCCTAGCTGGAACTACCCAAACGAAGGAACCCAGGTATGTACATCCTCGCATAGTTTGCTCGTTTAAGCATTTTTCCTAAGTTATTTGCTTGTTTCTTGTTGTGGATTACTCTTGCTCTGCTAAGGTTCTCACCCAAAGCCCTAGGGGACTTTATCCCTTAACAAACATGACTCAAATATGGACCACACACATGAATTCCATAAATAAAGGCCAGTAAAATACACAGGACTCATGAACAATTCTTATCAAACCAGCTCACAAAAGGATAGAAAATATAGATCAATGCCTTAGAAATAAGCCTCTTTGAGGGGGCAAGGGGGCAAACTCCTTTACATTACACAAATGAACAATTCTTTGAAGGTACAAATGACAAGACCTCCTTTCTATATATAGGAGCCTAGGGGGGTCATAATATAATGAGAGCCGACATAACAATACTAATGTAAGGGCACAATAATAACAATAGTGGGATTCTATGGGGCACCATAATAACAATATGGGGATTACATGGGTACAACAATATAATAAAGCGGTTGTACTAATAACAATAAGGAGTTACACTAGTAGTATAGTGGCCTAACATGCCCCTCTCCTTCAAAAAGTGTTGTCCTGAACGCTTGAGTAGTTCTTGATACTTCTGTATAAAATTCTTGTCATCCCATGTGGAATATTTAGTGGTTAAGTTCTTCCACTTGATGAGATACTCTGAAATTGATTGATTTCATAGCTGTCGAGTTCTTGTTTCTGTGACTGCTCCAGGTTCCAATATGATTTTTACTTCCTCTTCAAGTTCTGGAAATATTTTTTGAATTGGGATATTCTACAAGTTTTGAATGAGTGGCCACACTTCTTTGTCCTTCTTCCATTCATCCCTTGCTTCGTTTATCCAATCTGGTTGGATAATAAAAAGAGCACAAAACAATGCTTCCACATCCTCATCCTTTCTTGAGAGTGCATCTGCAACAAAAAAAATCTTCCCTTTTCTGTAGATGATGTCAAAGTCATAACCCAACATATTTGTGACCCATTTTTTCTGTTCTTCTAAAGATAATATTTGTTCTAAAAATTATTTAAGACTATCATGATCCATTTTCACCTTGAAGTGTCTTCCCATTGGATAAGGTCGCCATTTCTCAAGTGCATGTAGTATTGCCAACATTTCCTTCTCATAAATAACTTGCTTGAGATGTAGCCGTAAAAATACCCAATCAACTACATCAATTGCTTTTTCACTGCGATGTTGATCTATCTGTTGTTTCATTCAATTCTGCACCAAAGTGGTGTTATCCTTTAAAAGTTGGAGAACTTGTTTTTGATGCTCGATGTGATCTTTCACTACTTGAACCTTTTTCTTCTTGATATGTCATTCTAACTTGAGAGTTTGAGGAGTGGTAATTTCTTCCAATGCTTTAAAAGATATGGTCAGATTCATTTCTTGATGCTCGATGTGATCTTTCACTTCTTGAACATTTTTCTTCTTGATATGTCCTTTTATATTGATATTTTGAGGAGTGGTAATTCAGGCCAATGCATTACAAGATATGGTCGGATTCATTTCTTCTTTCTCAATGTAATCTTTCACTTCTTGAACCTTTTTCTTCTTGATATGTCCTTTTATCTTGAGAGTTTGAGGAGTGGTAATTCTTGCCGATGCTTTACCAGATATGGTCGGATTCATTTCTTCTTTCTCTGGGGTTGGGTCCTGGCGTATATCCTCTTCTTTTGATGTTTCTTGATCCTTTTCTTCCTCCTCTTCATACCCTATGTAAAATAATTTCTTCTAAGCACACTTATGACCTTTAGTGCATTTGCTATCACAATTGTAAAAAAGCCCTTTTTCTCTCTTTTCTTCCAATTGTTGTGGTGTAAACCTTGTAGGTTGTGGAAGGCTAGGAGAAGAAACACTTCCATAATTATAGTCATGAGTGTTGGGATTAATTGTTTCCATAATTTCGCTTTCAATTTTTCTTTCCCACCTGAATGCCTTCTCTAATGAATCAGGTTCCCAAAGACAAACTTCATGTTGAATGTTATCCTTTAAAGTACCTATGAAGACATCAATCCTTTGCTTCTCCAGAATATTACTCTTATATTCAATTTTTTAAAGTCAATGTGCTCTACCATTTAACACTTTTGTTTGAGATTTATCAATTGGCTAAATAAGGTGTTGCTCTTTGTATCCTTAGAATGTGCTATCATTTCCTCCATGAAAATTGACCACATGACAAGTTGTTTATGAGAAAAAATCCCTTTATACCATAAAAATTGACCTGGCTCTAAATATGAATATGCAATACATACCTTTTGTAATAGTGGTACACCATGTAGATCAAAATATTGCTTCATCTGTAGTATCCAATTTACTAGATCCGTGCCATCAAACTTCCTCATACCACCTTTTCTTGATTTTTGGAGCTTGATATTTAAATGACTGTAACTCTGTAATTTCAGATCTCCAATTTCTGAAATTTCTTCCTATGGTAGCTCTTCATGTTCTCTTTCTAATCCCACAAGTCTAATTAAGATTGGATTCTTCAAGGAAGTGTTATGTCAAATCTCCCACGATGACCTGATTATAGACTAGTTCAGTAGCGCAAACTTGTACGAAGTTCCACGTGTCACTGTTTCAGCCTTAGTCCTTGAAACTGATATATAGAAAACTATAAGAAGTCCTAGTTTTTAAACTTCTTAAGAAATTTCAATCTGATGCTCAAAGAGAAAGTTATGAAAATTTTCCCAAGTTGACCTATTTCGAATGTAATTCGATAGTATGCAAAAACTCTAACTTCCTCAGATTATATCTCTGAAAATATAGTGAGACAGGATCTGAAATTCGCAGTCGAGGTTCAGATTGATCACTTCTAAAATGGTTTTTTTTTTTAGCTTTTGAAAATTCGTATTGAAAGAGTGATAGCGAAAATTCCATGATAACCTGTTTTAGATGAAATTCTAGAGCTTTCCAAAACCCTAACTTCCTCAGACCATATCTCCGAAAATAGCACGCGACAAGATCTAAAATTTGGACCCGAGGTTCATAGATATTTCGTCTCAAGTGGGTGTTTTTGTTAGCTTCTGAAACATCACAGAAAACAATTTATAGTGAAAATGCCACGATGACCTGTTTGGAGCAGCGAAACACTAGAATCGAAAGCTCTGATACCAAATGTTATAAAACCAGCTCACAAAAAGATAGAAAAGATAGATGAACACCTTAGAAATAAGCCTCTTTAAGGGGGAAAGCTCCTTTACATTACACAAATGAACAATTCTTCGATGATACAAATGACAAGACGTCCTTTCTATATATAGGAGTCTAAGGGGGGTCATAATATAATGAGAGCCGACATAACAATAATAATGTAAGGGCACAATAATAACAATAGTGGGCTTCTATGGGGCACAATAATAACAATATGGGGACTACATGCGTACAAAAATATAATAAGGGGGTTGTACTAATAACAATAAGGGGTTACACTAGTAGTATAGGGGCCTAACAACAATAGTCACACCTTGAAACAATAGCAAAGCGACACTTATTTATGAGTGCGTGAGTTGAAATGAAATTTTATGACACTTAGAACACAAGTTACGACATAAGTGGCGAATGTGACCAAAGGGTGTGCTAGGATGTAGAAATGTGTCTAGTGGTTATTCTAATGATATGTAGGAGCATGTAATGTAAATGGGTATGCTAGAACTAACTCTAGTGATGTGTGAAGGTGTTACACATATATGAGTGTAAATAAAAAAAAACGACACCTATGAGATGAAGAAAACATGAAAACGACACTTGCAAATATGAACAACAATGAAAGCGACACATGCCAAAGAAATGATAATATGAAAAAAACACTTGGCATAGTGAAATCAAGAAAAATAAAAAGTTGTAAACATGAAAACGACACTTTTTAAGGCACATGTGCACTAAAGTGATAGTTGGGAAAAGTCACCAAAATATAATTATGAATGTGACCAAAGTGAGGGAGATTGTCAATGAAAGTGTGCACTGGCTGTTGACATAGGTTGAAAATTACACAGGCACTATCTTGATGTACAATGCTATGCTTGTTCAATATTCCATAAAGGAATCACACTTATAAATTCATTACGGATTGAGCATGTGTAAGAAAGTGAGTTTGATAATTATAAACTATCACTTAGCACAACATCTATCAACAATGAAGTGACGATATACGGTAGGTCATAATATCCTTTGTAGGCTTCAAAATTAAAATGTAAGAAAATGTTTGGGGGGTGTTGATCGCAACGTCAATACTTGGAGACACATTGGTAGAACTATAGCTTCATTGTTTACGTTTAGCCTTTAATTTCAAGGCCTTAGTCTTTCAGGAAGTATTTATTTTCCATGTGGATCATCTTAGCTCCCGCACTGATCTTGGTTAAATATTTAGTCTCTTCTTTTCCTTTCTCAGCTTCATACACATTTACAAGACTAGTCATACCTCAAATGTTTTGATAAGGGTGAAGGATATTAATCATATTGATATTTTATAAGCACATTCTGTGATGTTATTCCACTAGTAGTAAGCCTAGTCAATACACCGACATAGTCACCTCAAGGAATCACAAGCATTTCTTCGTTGCCAGTTGGCTGGTTCAGTACATCGACAAAGTTTCTTACTTCACCTATCTACGCAGAAATCATTTATCTTCTTCACCTCATTATTTAGTTACTAATAGAATGTGCAAAAACACTTATTTATTTTAAGGGTGGAATATGGATCCCAATTTCTATATTTGCAAGAGACATTGGTTCTTTGTTTAATCGATTTGAAATATAATTGAAGTTAATTTCTCATTTAAAGTTTTTATCATTTCCCTTTTCTACTTGGTTGAGTCAACAAGTCAAAACATCCTTCAATACGAGGCTGAGTTAGGAGTGAAGGTCCTAATAGAGATACGGGCTTTGTAGTTTGACAAAATTCTTTCTATATGGCACAAATAGTATTTTCCATTCAGACATCATAGACTTTAAGTATAAATTGGTTAATGCACATAACTCTTTTTCCAGTCCTGTGTTGCCTTAAAATTCCTCTTAGTAACTTACATCTCCTATTCAATATCAGCCAAACATATCTAGTCCAATCAACACCCTATTCACTAGACCACTCCAACTGATAGGAGTATTAAGACTCTACCCATAAAGTGCCTCAAAAGGAGTCATCCTCAAAGACTCTTGATACCCATTATTATATGCAAACTACACTAGTGGAAGATACTACTACTTCCTCTGCTGATGCATGAGATGCATCCTCAACATATCCTCAAGAATCTTGTTCACCCTCTTTGTCTTTCCAACTTTTTGTGGATAATAAGTTGTACTGAAAGCTAATTTTGTCCCCAATCCTACAAACAATTCCTTCCAAAACTTGGAAGTGAAATTGGCATTGTTGTCTGATATCATCTTCTTGGGAACACCATGCAATCTCATTATCTCCCTGATGAAGATTTTAGCTACCTCACTAGCTGAATTAATAGTCTTTATTGCAATAAAGTGAGCTACCTTACTTGACCTGTCAACCACAACCATGATCAAATCATGTTGTCTCAATGTCCTTGGTAAACTTGTAATGAATTCCATGGAAATGACCTCCCATTTCCATTATGGAATTAGAATAGGTTGAATAATCTAACTTGATGCTTACACTCTCTTTTCACTTGTTGATAGTACAAGAAATTCGCAAAATACTTAGCCGCCTCTTTCTTCAAATTCGACCAATAGTAGAACTTCTTGATCGTTGTCAAAGTCTTTTGATATTCTGGGTGGCCTGAATACAGTTTGACATAAATGAACTTGAACTATATGTCTTGCTTTCTACATGTCATGCATTTGAACTATTTCAGTATTGTGGCATGAATATTTTGGTCCTTATGCATATGTTTTATTAGGAATTGGAGATGTTTATAGTTGGATGTATGTTAACTATTTAGTGGTCATTTATTTGTATACTTTTTCTCAAATAAGGATTAGATCTTGGAACTATTTCCTTGATCTATTTCTTTTATCTTATTCCAATTTCAACATACTTCTATTTCTTTTCCTGTCCTTTTAGCTTTCTCTTGATTGAGAGAAGTACTAATCCTTCCTTCAATCAAGATAAGTCTAGGATTATATGCATCATATATTATACTTTGCATGTAGTTCTACTTTCTGCATCCTAGAAGTCCCCTCATATACGGGAAATCTTTAGAGTGGTTTGACTGGTCCATAAAGCCATCTTAAGGATCGCTTTCTTGTCTGATCAGCAAGAAGAGTCGATATGATGTCTCTTCTCTATTTTTAGGTGAAAGGCATACTTTAAACTAGTAGATATAGAGAGAGCGTAATTGGACCCAATTGAACCAGTCAGAACTACCATTTCAACAGAAAAGGAACTATTTTAAGTTCTTGATCAGGTGGTCTCCCTTAAAATGTTGATTAGGACATTTTTTCTTATTAACAACTTGTAACAAATTTGGATGTGTAGAAAAATAATGCAGGAACAAGACAATGGATTCATACAAAAAATAAGTATACTCCTTGCAAAGCAAGCAAGTAATTAGATAAGAATGTTGATATCAAATGACCCGAAAAATATGAATCCACCAGCACTGCGCATATTAAAAAAATCAAAGAAAAAAACTAAGATGTGGTCTTTGTTTGTGTGCATTTGAAGAAGAATATCAATGGTACATAGATAACATATTCTCTCATGGCATGTCCAGAAATAAGATCAAATTTATCTCTCTTAAGAAAAACAAGAGTGATAATATTATTCTTGGAAAGGGTTCATTTGCAAAGGTAGTATGAATTGGTAATGTTGATCTTGATGTTAAGAATAGAGAATCAAATAATGTATTATTGGTTGAAGGGATGAAGCAAAACATTCTAAGTGTAAACAAAATAATTAGTAAAGGGCATGTAACCATATTTAGATCAACTGGATGCAAGATTATAGAAGAAGACCATTGAGAAGTTATGGAAAAAGGATTTAGAAATGTCGATAAATTATATGTACTAAAGAAGAATCTAGATATAAATAAGAGGTATATCTCCTCTTCTTCAGATTCAAAGTAAAGAAAATAGTTCTCACAACAATCTATTATATCCAATGAAAGGACTGTAGGAGTAAATATGGAGAAATCAGGTCCTCAAGGTCTATGGTGCATGATCTCTGGCATATCCTTGCATTCATATATTATTCTTTTGGTGTTAATTTTTGTGATTAATGATGCATCTGTGAAGTACAAGATAAGATATGACATGTTTAGACAATGCTGCTCAACAAGTCATAATTGACATTATGGTTATGACAATGGTTTATTGCAGTTTGTTCATGATGTCTATCTGATGTTTGGGTGTATTTACCTATGATGTAATCTATGCATTGATTGTGATCACTATTGAAGGACCAACACAGGTTTAGGGGGAGTGTCTCTTATGGTTCCAATGGTTCATTATGACTGGCATGAGCACAACTTATCTGATATTATTTATGATTATTTTTGTTGTCAAGCTTCTTATATTCGTACATTGCCTGCTATTGGAAAATAATTGTTGTTATTGTTATGGCTTAGTTGATGTGGATTTCATTATTGCTGCTAATTGATCTTCTTGCATCTCTTAATGGAGCCTAGCAATTGGGTTACTTCTATATTTATTATTACATGGATTTGCATACACGTTGCTCACACTATGTCAAGGTGATGATTGATTTCCTAATGATGCTTCAAAGCCCCAATATCTTGATGTATTAATTATTCATTGATGGCTACCATGTATGTATCATTATTCAATACTTTTATTACGTATCACTAGTGGGTCCAATATATGCTCAGGGGGATCATGGTAAGTTGAGCTCTTTGCCTCACATCAAAAGATAAAACTTATAGTGTTGCACATGTTAGGGGGAGTACTTATCTCATTTTGGTACAACCCTTTTCCCTTGATGTAAAGGGGGAGATAGGACTTGGTATTTCAAAGGAGGTTTCTGTCGAGTCGAAAGGGGGAGATTGTTGGCATTATGTTTTCTTTGATGTCAACCTAGATTTATTTCACGGAAATTCTATAGGTCTCATAGGAACACTATAGGCTTCACATGAACACTACAGGACTCAGAGGAACATAGATTGTTCTCACAGGAATAGAGATTGTTCTCACAGGAACACTATAGGTTTCGTAGGAACACTAAAGGACTCTCAAAAACAGTACAGGGGCAGAACTTGATTGATTAATGTGTCAGGTGCAGCGGTTTATAAGGTGTTACAAAGGCTAAACAATTGTTGAAAATCATGAGGGAGAATCTTGGAAAGATCTAGTCTGAACAGAGAGGGTTTTTCCTTAGTCTAAGTCCCAATCACATGGAGTAAGGCCTATCAGGGTGGTTGGAAGCCTTCAGCCGCACAAAAGAAGGCCCATTAGGGAAGTTGCAACTGAAATTTCTCTTTGTTGTGTGTGTGACCACACCTCTAGGTGGAAAAAATAAAAAAACAAGGTTTTAGCCCATAGATCTAGTGCAGGCAAGGAAGAATTGACTCATTTTATTTTTACCTTTGTCTGAGTGCTTGTAGTATTTGGAAAACATTATTTTTTTCCCATGGTATTGGAGGATCACAAATTTATAAAAGGAGATCGAACCAAAGCAATTTTGTGTGCAATCAATTAGTAAGTCTAAGACTTATTTGGAGCACATCAGAGGGTGAGGAGTCTCTAATTCTATAAGCTAATATATATATGATTATGATGATAATGACTTGGCATATGACAATATTAGGGTTTGATGAGCAATATTGATTTGGTATCAAAAGTGATTTGTTTGAGGCTTGCTTTAATCTGGTTGCAGCGGTATAATTTATTTTCAGTGGTTGATATTCAATGACAGGCCTTATTCAATGGCTTGATTAGTTGGTTTTCAATGATTCAATATTCATTTCTTCAGTGATTTAATATATTTGTATTTAGATTGGTATTGAGCATATTGTTGGGTGTGGATCCAATTTGAAAATTGATGAAAGTTGGCCTGCATGTTTTTTTATGGTTGATTGAGATAGGTGGATTGAGTGTGAAATATTTTGAAATTTGGTCCACAAAGGTGCTTAGGGTTGTATCCTTCAGTAACGGAGTAGGAGATTCCTTCCGGTAGGAGTCGGTAAACTTGATCAATGGGTAGTAGCTCTCTTCCAGTAGGAGTTGTAGAACAAGTGGATGTCCTAGACTCCTGTAGGTAGGAGCCTGTGTGTTGAAAAGAGTTTGTGCCAGTACAAAATTGTAGGAAGAATTTATTTATAATAAAAGAAGAGGACATAATGATAGCAACAATGGTTTTTTCCCACATTTGGTTTTCACCTAAAAACCTAGTGTCCTTATGTGTTGATGTGTTGATTTATTTTACATATCTATGGTTTACATGTTTTCATACTTAATGTTTCTCATGGTTTATAACACAATATCTTGCTAATGAAGTAATGGTTCAAGATAATTGTGAAATGAAAGAATAAGTTAAGTAAATTTGAATTAGGAATGAAATATTGATTCGACCAAGCTACCCGCCACCCCCCCCCCACCTTTGCTCCTTAATGTTCTAACAGGGGACTCCAATCCTTTATTACTAAGATAGGCTCCAACCTATAATATAAGTTCTTCAAATATTCCAAGAAACAACCTGATCAATATGAGAACACCAATCCTTTTAGGCCAATATAGGCACCAACCTGGTCAATATGAGGTCACCGATCCTCTTAGGCCAATCTAGGCACTAAACTAGTAAATATGAGGACACCAATCCTCTTAGGCTCAAACCTTCAATATAATTCAAAAAATTATCAAAATGGTTCCTAGATACTCCCTTCAAAAATTCCTTCGAAAATAGCTCAATGACTTCCAAAGGTGGCTTCAAGCTTGCTTCAATTCACTTCAAACTTTTGATTAATGATTCACCAATGTTTGCTTCAAAACTCTTCAAATACAACTCTAAGAATTCTTCAAAACCCACTTTAAATGACACTTCAAAGGTTTCTCCAGAAAGCTCTCCGAGCTCTGTTCCAAAAATTTCTTTATGACTACTCCAAAATCACTTCAAAAGTCACTCAAAGACTCTTCAAGGATTACTTCAAAGTGTGAATGAAAAGGAATTCAAAAGTATCTTTAATTCTACTCCAAATTATATTCAATTCAACTCCAAAAATATGCTTTGAAAGGCCTTCAATTTTGTTCTAAAATTTCTCCAAGTTTTTTCTAAAAAATCTTCTCCGAGTCTCTTCAATTATGCTCAAAGGTGTCTTCAACAATTTTTCTTCAACCCTCTTCAAGTATTCTCAAGATAGGATCTAAAAGACTGAAGAA
The DNA here is from genome assembly GCA_000404065.3 of Pinus taeda. Taxonomy (NCBI): domain Eukaryota; kingdom Viridiplantae; phylum Streptophyta; class Pinopsida; order Pinales; family Pinaceae; genus Pinus; species Pinus taeda. Next base: position 54,674 of record APFE031108939.1, read on the forward strand.
AAGACTACTTTAGAAAGTGATTCAAGGTCTATTTCAAAAATGGATCAAATTCTTCTTAGAAATTCATCTAATTCTCATAAAGGAATTCATCAAAGTCTGCTCCATGAATTTTTAAAAAATAGGTCTAAAAACTATTCCTTGATTCTTTCCTAGGAGGCTAAACCATTTTACTCAAGCCAAGATATCACATGCCACAAAGGAGGGCCGAAGTTAGGGCCTCAAAGCCAAATTTTACAGGCCTCAATGATCGATTCTCCACAAGGAAAAATGTCTATTCTAGGTCAAGACTAGGATGAGTCTATTCAATAGATGTAGACTAAAATTAGCCTTAAAGATGTTGAACTCTTATGCTAGAGAGAAGGATGAAATATGCTCACATTAGTTGGGTAAGTTCTACTCCAAAATAGACCAAATTCTATTCCAAAAAATTAATCAGAAGACCCTTCCATAACCTTTAATGCAGAATAAGCATAAAAACCAATAAAACCTTCCTTCCCTTTGTTACTAGATTTATGAGATATGAACCTCTATATTTATTCCTCAGGTCTCAGTACTCTTTTACTTGCTTCACCAAGTTTACTTAACCAAATTTTTAGTTGAATACTCTCTTATTTTTGTGGTTGAGAGGTCTATAATGGGGTTGACTTGTTCCTATGGAAGGTTGTGACTTTTGTTGGAGCCAACATAAGAGATAACAATTAAGCCGACTTGGTAAGAGGAGGATTAGATATTAAATATTATTTCATTATTACTAAAATTTCCATGATGATCATTTTTCGTTTATTATTTCCAACACCATCCAACGTTCTCTTCGTTGTTTCCTTTCTGGAAAATAGACATCAGGTTCTGAAATAATGGACATAGTGTACACCATTCATATGCATCCATAAAATTTAGCAGAATAATATTTGGAACTGCATAAATTTTTCCTTGTTCTTAGCTCATAGATTTACTCAGAAAAGCATCTCTGATTCGATCAATATTAATATATGGAATTTTGGGAAACTAAGACATTAAAGAACAATTTTGTGTCTTGCAAAAATATTTTTTTTCAAGACCGGCATAAGTTCCCATAATTTGATCTTCTTCAAAGGAAACAATAAAATATTGAGATTATGATTTTTTGGAAAAAAATGTTTGTGTTAAATCACAAATTCTCTTTATTTATGCACTCCATTCTCCCTTTAGCATCAATGACAATTTCTTCCAATAATTTGGTCACAAGTATGCTAGAGCTTTGGAATCTAAGAGACACCCCTACTAAAGAGAAACATTTGTTTAAGAATGTTACTTGCAACACTATAATGTTAGAGCATGAAATATGTTCTTGGAATGCACCATCAATGGAGTTGATTGACTAGGTAAGTTTGAAAATTTTGGATGACCTGTGCATGCAATCATATAGTATTTCTACAAATAATGAAATGTTAGTGATCTTGTTTTTTTTAGGTTAGTTCAATGAGAATGATGCAAAGAGAAGCAAAGGCTTCAAGTCTCGATGAGCTAAAAGGAAGTAAGATAAATAAGCTTGTTCTTAAGATTAAAATAGAGTTAGAACAAATTTGTATGTGAACACATCTCATTGCATAAAGTAATACTACAAAAGACAAGTCAACTCCGTCCTGGTTTCAGTAAGTTCTTTTTGATGTTGTTTCTTTTACTTCTCACTTTTCATAATATTTTACTACTTCCACCACTTTGAATAGTGGTTGTTTGAAGTGAAGTGGATGAATTTTAATGCTCTTGTATTTTGGGTTTCATGGAAATTGATGGAAGTAAGAAAAAGCACAATATGGATGGAGCTATTGTATGCATTTTCACTATTGAGGGTATCCAATATCACTATATCAAAGGGGTTTTTGGATGCATGTTTTCCTTAGTTTCACCTACAATAGGTCTTTTCCTCCCTCAATCAACAACAACACATGTACCTGCTTCCACAACTACTACACCAAGTTTTCTGTGAATATCCATGTGGGTAAACAACCTCTCTAACACCTCTATTCAGTAGTCTCAAAATGTGAAAAGTTAAATTGTTTTTCTATGATTTTTAGGATCACTCTTGATATGGATTATTTGTTGTTCATTCATAGTTTCACATTTTTGTCATTTAATATTTCTATAAGTTGTATGCTCAATTCACATTGGTTTTTGAAACCAAGGTATTGTTTTATTTGTAAATTTATGTTAGCTATCATGAAATATCCATTCATGGCACAACTTTGTTTATGTGACAATTTCATTTATATGAATAGGGAAAAAAGGTTGTGTTAAGATTAGAAATTTGTTGATGTGCGCCACATCAAAATTTTATTATTGTTGGTATGAACATTATGGCTACAAAGAATATCAATCCAAGGATACCAACCAGTCAGTTTTGTTATAAAACATGGAAGAATGATGTGTTTCTTATTTTAGACCAAGAATGTCAAACATTCACTAGAAATTCATGTCGAGTAATGCCTAAATATTATTATGGAAATATGTATGCCTTTAAAATGGGAATGCATGGTTATTTATATGATATTAGTTTTTTAAGTTAGGAATCCTACCATGCCTTTTGTTTAGGATTTGCTAGTTTTGTTTTGGTTAAGGCTTAATATTTTAGCGTGGTAAAAATATTTGTTATGGACATATATGGCCTAATTATTTCTCAATGTTGGAATTTATTTATCCATAATCATGGAAGAAACTAATATCAAAGTTGTTTCTTTCGTTTAGGTTGTAGATGATGTGAAAAGGGAAGTTATGGGTATGTCTCAAGTAATTTCTCTTGGATTTTCCATGAAAGTTGAATGGAAGGGTTCCCACTGAGAATTAAATAAGTAGGAGACTTAGCATGATGATGGTATTCCATATTTGATCAGGTCACTATCATGGTCCTTTTAAATAAAGTATACATTATTTAAAAAGGTCATTTTCTCCATGATCATGACTATAAGAAAGTGAAGATCCATTTTAGCACACTGATGGATGATGTTTGATGTGTATGAATTTATATGTATGTATGAGTTTATTTTTGGTGTGGACTTTTGTGAGGTTATATGTAAATTTTGGATCGATATTGAGGTTATATGCAACTTAGTAATAAGATTTTTCATTTTTATACAAATATAATAGTTTTGATTAAAAAGAAAATGGCAATGTGCTTCTAGATTTCAAATTTAATAACTCTTATGAGGGTAGTTTCCCCTCATATGAAACACGAGTTTTTTATAAAATTAACTAAATATGAAAGTCATATTGGTTTCATCATAACTCTCCATGCTTTGGGTTTAGTAGTATTAATTAAATTAAATAAAAAATAGTGGGATTCGTGACATCATATGTAGATATTTCAAACATTCTATTATTAAATTATGAAAATAGGTTAAACACTAATTTTCTTTTATCAACTTTGACTAAGATATTATCTCAGTATAATGGTTTTGTTCATTATGTTTCTATATGAAAAGATCACTATATTGTGTTATGTTATTTCTATTTGTGACATTTAAGGAGCACTAGTTTCTATCATTTACTTTGGTAGATAGCTTATGTACTTTATCATTATCATTAGCTTAGGAACTTTCACCATTCTATTATATTAGCATTTGTCAATTGATGATCTCTTCCATGTTATTTATGAATGTAGGAACTTTAGTTTTTCAACCTGGTAACTTATGGTTAAAGCAATGCTTTAACCTTAAGGAGAAAGGGGCACAATTGATTATGGATTTTAGTTTTTCTAATGTAAATTTAACTTACAATATCATTTTAGTTACCAAAACTTGAGTTAAATAGTATTATTATTCTAGTTTTTTTTTTTTTAAGGAAAGACTAATTATGGCAACTTAGAAATGCCCTTTAGCTAAGAAATCATGTTCTGAAAGGGTTTCTATATGTTGTCAAAACCACAAAATATTTGCAATTGGACCCCTCCACACCCACTCAAAGATAGGAGGGAAGAAGGTGAGTTGAAATTATAGCATGATTCAACTATCTAAATTAAAATTTCAAAGTCTAATCATTTGACAATTCAAAATTTTGATTCAACATTTTGTTATCTTTATTTAGTAATTTATTAGGATCATGGATTCATTTAAAGTATTTTTTCACTAGATTTCCATTACCAAAGTTGAAGAAAAAAGTAAATCATTATAATTAACATGTCTAATGATCTGAAATGATCATATGTTAAAACTAATGTAGAATTGATTACACCATTAATGAATAGAATGTTAACTGAAAGTGCTGAAATCATGAGAACTACTTAACAATATTGACTTTATGATAGTTGATAAAACATAAGTAAGATGCAAAACAGAAGTGAAAACAAAAAAAACACAACGATACTAGACATCAATATTGATTACAGAGTTCGTCCCTGATGGACTACGTCTCTGGGTCCGCTTTCAAGATGGGCGACTTCTTTATTAGGATTGAAACCAAAGAGGTCGATTACACATAAATTTGACCAAACTAAATGTGTACGCAGGTACTTTTGTTCACTGTCAAAGGATAGCTCTCTAAACCAGCATTCCAACATCTAACACAATTCCCAATTCCGACTCCTGTGATGCAGGAAAGTGTTCCCTCTGCAGACAGAGGCAACCCCCCTAGCCCTAGAATGGGTCTAGTCACAGCAAATACAAATCAAAAACTGATTTCCTTATAAACCCATCATACTGTGATTTGAAAACTGCTACAACTTAGTTTGTCTTTGAAAGTATTGAATTATATGTTGATTTGTTTGAATAATTGTTTCTTCATTTATTAAATGATTTTTCCATTGATTAGCACTTTCCCCTGATGCATAAATTTCCCTTAAATGCTTTGACACTGCTTTAGAAAAGGCTTTGATATGTAAACAAATAGGTTTCCTCTCCACTTGAAAAGAGGCTTCCAAACTATTTGAAACATGAAATGGTGACACAATATAAGAGAAATTTAACACTAACTTTCCCCAATACTGACATGCATCCATGTAACTGTTAATTTCCAAACTTGGACTGAATTGATTCATTCTAACATTAGGAAGAGGAGCTTTAGGCACAAAATGTAATTCATGTTATATTCCCTTCTTATAAGTAATATGTTTGGTTTCTTTAAGTAGAACTGGATAAGTTTCTACCTCTTTGATCAAACTATCTTTAAGCTGAGTCTCATAACTTGAACAAACATCATGTTGTTCCTTTACACACATGATTACAAATATTTTATTTGATTAATCGCTTCATATGATTAGAAACAATATTCAAATGATTTTTACTTTGATGTGCCCTGACAATAAATTCAACCCCATCTTTCTTAAGGTGATATTTATGTTCTCTCCTGTAAAATACTGCATCACGATTATAAAGATAAGGACTTCCTAAGACAACTCCACTTGTGTCTACTGGAACCACATATGATTCCAGTTCATTAATGTAATTAGATGTAATGGAAAATCTTAATCGACACTATTTTGTGACGTTTATCTGAGTTGATTTATTTAGCCATCCTAATCGGTAAGGTCTTGGATGATTCCATGTCTCCAAACCCAAATTCTTAACTAAATATTCAAATATTAAATTCGCCTGTGATCCACTATCAAACATTGTATCTATCTTTGTATGATTAGAATTTATCCTTATGTTAAACAATTCAACTCTTTTATCCTCATTTGAAGGATTTATGTTTGATGAATATGCAATAGTTTTCGAACTTGAACTAGTGTCAGAAGTTTTACCTGTCATAACCATGGCAGTTATCCTCCTTTCATCACCTGAATCTGAACCTAGATCTTGTTGGGTTGTTGCAATTGCCTTCTTTTCATCCTTCTCCTTAAGGAAATTTTTGGGCTTAAGTTTTGGATGAAGTTTCCAACACTTAGATTCATCATGACTGATTCTCTGGCATGAGAACAAGTAGGTCTTTCCTTTTGAGGTATTGCTAATTTCTTCCTCTTCGAATTATTCTTCCCCTTATTGTCATTGGAATCTTTGATTTATAACTCTTTGGATGATTACGATGAAAACTTGAATGGTCTGTCACCTTATTCAATATGTATGGCCTGAACATGCACTTCATCAGAATCACCAGGATTTAACATCAATAATGTATGCTACAAATATGAATGTAAACTACTGATGTATTTTAATAAAGTTTCACATGTATTCAATGAAATACCAAGTGCCAATGCTTTCTTTTTTAACTCCCGAGTAAACTCTTGAACACTATGCCCTTTACCTTGCCTCAAATGCTACCAATCAATAACAACTTACTGCATGTATCCCAAAGGATAGAATTGTTTCCTAAGAGCTTTTAAGAACTTAGACCATGAAGAGATGACTTTTCCTTTTTGCTTTACATCTATTTGAGTTTTGCTTTCCCACTAGATTAAAGTTTTTCCCCCCATTCTAAGTGTAGCTAAATTAATTTTCGTTTTATCATAAAAAATGTTTTGAATACGACAATACACTTCTAAGTACTTAATCTAGTTATCTATCTTTTCAGGATTCATTTCACCATCATAAATAGGTAACTAAAATTTTACATCAAGTTTCAAAAGAGATGTTTTCTTAGGTTTCTTTTCTATTTCAGATTCTGCACTAGAAGAACAAGAAGAAGAAGGTGATGATGGAGATGATGGAGGTGAAGGTGGTTTATCAGCCTTTCCTTTACCTTTGTCCTTCTTCGATGTCTTTGTAGAAGAAGCTACATTGCTCACCTTCTTGTCTTCGTAGAGTTCTCCCAACATCTGTTGCATAGTCAAGAATTCATACTGAAACTGGTCATCACTCATCTGAGTTTCAGTATTTTCACCTGCATCAGATCCTGTCATGGTCAACTTATGAATGACTCATTGCTTTCCAATATCTAGATCAATTTGCTCAAGGATTCCTTCTCCACATTGTGACTTTGACTTGGTTAACATTCAATGGAAAATTATAAAAACATAACCTGCTCTGATACCAAAATATATGATCTGAAATGATCATATGTTAAAACAAAAGTAGAATTGATTATGTCATTAATGAATAGAATGTTAATTGAAAGTGTTGAAATCGTGAGAACTTTTTAACAAGATTGACTTTATGACAGTTGATAAAACATAAGTAAGATGCAAAACATAAGTGAAAATAGAAAAAACACAATGATACCAGACAACAATATTGATTATGGAGTTCATCCCTGATGGACTACGTCTTTGGGTGTTCTTTCAAGATGGGTGACTTCTTTATTACGATTGAAACCAAAGAGGTAAATTACATAGAAATTTGATTGAACTAAATGTGCACACAGACACTTTTGGTCACTGTCAAAGGATAGCACTCTGAACCATCTTTCCAACGCCTATCACGATTCCCAATTCTGACTCTAGATGCTCCTGTGACTATAACCTCCAGAACTTGCATACAAAAACCCAAAACCACTCTCCTTCTCTTCAATGAGAAAAACTAGCTTTATAGCCCTCCAAATGCACCCTAACTCCTTCATGCTGATTTTAGGAGTGAATTAGCTCAAAATATGGTTTGCTGGTTTCAGTCTTGTTAGGTTTTACCACCTTAGGTTTCATATGCATGGTCATCGCATTAGTTTAGAACAAACTATAACCACAAAACCCAAATATAAACCTTATGATAAAAACAAAACCATGGTGGCTTGCAGACTGGGCGGAGGAGGTTGACCACCCGCATTTGAACAAGGTGGTCTAACCATTGTTAGACACCTCGTGGTTTATCCACCCGGTGGTTATGGTTTGCCAGTCAACCTCATGCCATGTGAATGTGGCTTCCCCCGACGGTTTCGGCAACGGTTCTCCGGTGGTTACATATTTCAGTTTTCTGCTCCGATGGTTCCATTCACATGTCATAGTTGATGGTGATGGTTCCACTATGGTTAGACCCCCAGCACTAACCCTGACAACTTGCACCAGACTCTGCTCACATTTCAGCTACCTTGCGGTCTTCTCCTGCGCGGTTAAGGCCCACAGTTTATGACTGCGGTTAAGGCTCTGAATTCTCCTCTTGTTCACATGACAATGGTCCCGCTACAGTCTAGAGATGGCATTTTAGGACTGTTTATAATGTTTTGTATGTATTATTCAACATAGGCTGAGAGTTAATATATAGGTTTGTGTTGTTTTCAATACATTTTAATGTATAGATTTAGAATGTAACATGTCCGATAGGTATAGGTTTAGGGTTAGGCCTTTTAATGTATTAAAATGTAGGTTTAATACACATTTCAATGTATAGAGGTAATGCATTAAGTTATGGTTTAGACTTAGGGTTAATGTATTAGGGTTTGAAGCTTAGTTTTTTTTTAAATAACCCATTTACCACCTAATTTCACAAAGAGACATTAGCAACATCATATGACATCATATGATGACAACCCAAATCCTGCGAGGCAGATGACAAACACATGTCAACACAAAACTCTACAAGGCGAATGATCAACCCACGTTGAAAATCAGATCTTGGTAGAATTGATGACAACCTCATGTCGACAACTAGGTGTAAAACCATATCAACCATAGACATTACCTGAACAATTTGAACCATAAACAACTCTGTCGAAATTGAATGACACTAGACTGAATGTTGTCGATGACACTGAACCTATGTAACTAATCTGACGAGATCCTCCTGGATCATCCAAAATTCCCATTAGGAGAGTTGAAGAAAACAATTTCCAATCATGGTAAATAAAATCTCTAAAACATCATCATAGTTATGCATTAAGCATCTAAAGCATTTCTCTTATCTGCAAACAACATTGTGGTTCACTTTTATGTTTCCTTTACCTATCTTGTGGGGTATGTTAATTATGCATGTACATCATTTAACTTATAATGTGAACAAAAATTATAATGCTTCAAACTTGCACTACAAGTTTTAGGTCTCTCCACCATATTCAAATAATTATTTGGTGAAATTTTGAAAGATGGTAAACTTAGTTCATTATCTCTCTCATTTTGTTATTTTTAATTCTTTTGTGGTCAAACTACAATTTTTCTCATTGGTTGGTTTGTACATTTTTTATGTTTTATGGGTTGTGTTTCATGGTGATAGCTTGTTTGGTAAAGCCTTAATGGATTTTTCTCACAATCATGCAAATAATTCCACAAGTAGTTTTTCCTTCTAGTTTTGTTAATTATGAGTATCTCTTTAATTTGGGTTCAAGGTTCTCCTTGGAAATTGTTGCTTCCATTAGGATTGGTGAACATGGCTAAGTTTTCTTCCTTGTTGAACTTAACATTTATGTCTACAATTGTGTGCGTGTGTGTGATGTCTTCACTGCTTTGTGAACTTGGATTAGTTTGATTTTCGTATCTATACTTCCTTCTTGATGCAATTTTATAAGTGGCCTTCCCTCCAAATAGGGTAACGTGGTTTTTTGCTTAATATCTTGTCTATATCCAACCTTTTAGTACCTTTTCTTGTACATCTAAAGAGGTGGAGGCTCTGGAAGGAAAGTCTTGTAATGATGTAACTTGGATTGGTAGCACTACATGTCCATCACTCTCAACTTTGTGGTTTTCCATTTTTGTGTAGTTGCTAGGGTAAGTTTACAATTTCTTATTAAGTTTACGGGTTTATTTTCTACCATGCATCATATTAGGGTTGCCATACACTAAACACTATAAAACTATTTTTTAGTTTAAGAGAATAAATTCAACATATGCCTCTATTTTATTGTTATGATATCTATATCAAATAAAAACTACAACTCAGCCCTTAGGGTTGCCTCAATTAGTCGAGTCTATATTGTTCAAGCACCTCTATTATTGAGAGGTCACATGTTCAAGTCTCTCAACAATTTCAAGGTCATATTTGTGGTTGAGATGATAGGAAGTGATCCCTTCGAGTGGCTTTTCTTAGTAAAAATATTTTGTGGACGTAGAAGCCAATGACCTCTGCGTCCATGAACAACATAGAAAAAAAATAAAAACTACAACATAACTGATATCAAGAGTACATCAACAATATGCTTCAAAATATTTAAACAAAAAATTGAAGAAAGAGTATATACTAGCCTACAACTCTATCCATGTAACTTCATAAGAAATGCTTCCCAATATATCTTATAAGTGTAGATTCTTCAAAAAATGCTTAGGTACCTAATAACTTTGGAAAACATACAAACATAACAAAAAGAATGGCAATTAATTGCCTCATGAAGAGTTGCTTTAGCATAGACCAAGTCTAGTTTGATGATTTCCACATTCTCTACTAGATTATGTATTATTTCATATTCCTTTAGTCCCCCATAATTATAATTAATGGGCTAAACCTAGTTGGATGCTCCTAAATTCATTACTTTCATCAAATTAATGATAATGTTTCTAAGCATGTTACACTTAGCTTCCAAAATTATAATTTGTCTCTTCAATTGAACTAATGAACCCATAGTTATAGAAATTTTGGTAGTAACTTGTTGGTCTTGTTCCTAAATTTTGGTTGTGGTTATCAAAATTAAACTCTTGTTTCCCTGAATACCATCCTTGTTGCCTCTCAACACCCATTAGATCTCCTACAACTCCCTCTAGCTCATTTGTATGGTAGAAAAATCTGAGTCCAATGGTAAACTGAAAGTTCCAACACTTCCTAAAAAAACATTCCTTTATTTTTCAGTGAGGATCGTTGAAATAGATAACCCAATACTAGGCTCTAAAATAACAATGCCATACAGGGATACACTTTCTAAGAAGAATATGGGGAAGTGACAAAAAAATTGAAGATGAATTAGGGAAATAAGAAATACCCCACAAGTAGATAATCCATAAAAAATTGGAAAAGGGTAGCTAATTCTAATCCCATAAGGTCATGAAACAATTTTGGCTAAAACCAAAATCAAAGAAATAATCACCATAAGACTATAATTTATTAGGGAAATTTCAAAATCGAGCATGAAATGACTAGATACCTTCAACTAAGAGAATGAAACCACCAAAATTCCCCATAATTGAAAGTAGACACATTCTCCTCTCTTAAGCTCCTTTCAAATAAAGTAAAATGTAATGCCTTACTCATATTCTAGAAAAGTATGATATCACAGAAACAAGCCCACTTAGATAATTGAGAATCACTAGACCATACTTCAATCCTACAACCCAGTTCCTCCAAGTTGACAAGCTAAATCTTATAGCCATAACCCCATAGTGTGGAGTAGAAATACCTCTTGCACTTCAAAAATCATGTGGTTAAGACATTTGGGAATGCTAACAAGAGGGAGAGGTCTCTTCTCATTACACACATTGTCATATGACAAACTTACCATTTGATTGTCCATTTACTTGTTTAAACGGTTAATACATGCCTTCTCCTTTATGAGAATATTATGAAATGAATTGATTACTAAATTTATTATATATCACACATAAATATAAGAAATAATACGTAAAGTGTTTTATAAATAATATGTAAAGTTGATATTTTAAAGTAAAAAGATTTTCATTAATCAATTACTTAACATACCCTTGATAACAATGTCATTCACTTTTTCTTTCCTTTTCATGGTCCAAAAATAATATAAATGATGTGTATGGTTAATGTTTTGAAATCAAAGGATAACCCACTAGGGTTGCTATATTAATAAGGATTTAATTAACTTACCTTTAATAACAATATTCTTCACTTTTTTTTTTCTTCTTTTCTTTTTATGGTAAAAAAGTTGTATATGGTTAATGTTTTGAAATTAAAAGGTACAATAATGATTTCATTTCTTTTTATGATAAAAAAATATAAATGATATATATAGTTAATGTTTTGAAATCAAAAGATAATAAAAATAATTACTAATTTAATAGGAGTTTATAATAAAAATTAGTTTTCTTTGTATCATTAAAGAAAAAAGAAAAAATATTAATTAAAAGAAAAAATCTAGACCTACTTTGAAAGATTAAATTATATTTTATTTTAAAATTAATATAAAAGTAATAATTAGTATAAATAAGTGAAAAGGTAGTTATAATTAATTTAAATATAATAATTAAAAGTAAAATTAATAATAAATATAGTTATGTAATATAAATTTGATTCATTGTTTATAAGTAATTGAATAAAAATAAACCATCGATGGGGGTGTTTCTCAAGATAGACAAAATATAAATGATGCATATGGTTAATGTTTTGAAATCAAAAGAATAATAAGAATAATTGCTAATTTAATAAGAGTTTATAATAGAAATTTCTTTTCTTTGTATTATTAAAAAAAAATAATATTTATTGGAAAAAAAAACTCTAGTCGTGCTTTGAAAGATTTAATTATATTTTATTTAGAATTAATATATAAAAGTAATAATTAGCATAATAAGTGAAAAAGTACAAGGTAGTTACAATTAAGGTAGTTATAATTAATCTAAATATAATAATTAAAAGTAAAATTTAATAATAAATATAGTGATGTAATATAAATTTGATTAATTGTTTATAAGTAATTGAATAAAAATAAATTATTGATGGGGGTGTTTCTCAAGATAGACGAAGGGAGAGGAGGTGTTCCTCCTTCACACAGGGTAATAGATAATCATGATCAAGAGTAAATGTGCCTTGGGAGTTGTTATCACTAAGGTTGTCCCTAGGCTCCTGTAGGCATACGGCCGAGGTAACCACAAACCAATCTTTGGACTGCAGGTTTTAGCCCACCTGCAATCAGAGAGGGCTCTCTCTTAATGATTTAACTTTGTTGATAATGATTTTAGGCTAGTTGTTGGGTTCAGGGGTTTTATTGTTTTGTTCGGATGGAATGTAGAAATTCCAAGCAGAGAGGCAAGGTAAGGTGTGATAAGTTTCAAACCATTGGGAAGGGAGTCATGGATTAAGGGTTGCTGTTGCGTTTTCTTGGTCACAAGAGGATTAAGGAGCGGGATAGCCACACATGAGACATTTATCAATTTACTGAAAGGATGGAATGATGATCAGGGATGAAAGGCAATGGAGAATCTTTCATCCAACTGACAGGGAGGAGACGTGAATGAATGGTTATCTAGGAGCAGTTAAGAATTCCTAAATTTTCATTCATGTGTGAAAGAAACAGCGTAAACAAGATCATTTAAGTATGCATGTTCATAACTATTTCTGATGAAAACATGAAAAAATTGCAGATATTGAGCCTAAGGTGCAGTTAAACAAATCCTAAGCTATTCTTTCTTTCTACAATTTAGATGGCGGAATGGTGATAAAACAAAACATGAAAAACTAACGGAGTTGAGAAACACTTATTGAACCATGTAGAAGCACAAGAATTCCACAATCACTCCTCGGCCAATTAAACACATCAAATAGTTTCAGAATCCATGCTTTCAGCAGTCTTTGATTATAGAAAATATGACAGTTACAATGTGGGTCTCTGCTTGAGGAAAATGTCGAAATACCAAAGATTAAGCAACTTGCTCAACTAACTAACCAACCAACCCTTAATCCATCTTTCAGGGAGGTATATATAAGCAAAATATCTGAAGTCATTTATTACAATTGACCTAAAATAGGTCTGAAGGAAAAGCTTTTTCTAAAAACCTAATTGTCGCTGGAATTAAATGCAGTTAAGTCCTTTGGGCTGTGCTAGAGGCAGCTGAATCAAAAAGAGTGCAATGTGGCCCTTGGAGGCTCGATGCAGTGCTTTTGTCATAACTGTGCATTGAATTCTGGTCCACTGATCTTCTGTGAATTTAATGTGCAACCATTTGTGCTAGTGAGCTTTCAATGCATCTTCAATTGCTTCTTGATTTTCAGAGCTTTCCTTTTAATGCTGAATTTGCCTCGAGCCTTGAGAAACTCTCCTCTAATACACTTTGTCACTACATTGATGGTCTTCGCCGCTACCTGATACTCTTTGACGTGCTTTCTATCTGCAAATTTGATCTGATACTCTTTAATCATTGCTGCTGGTCTCTTTATATCTTCAAATCCGTTAAAATTGGCAAAATCGGGCTTTTTTAGGCCTTTTTTGGTGCAAAACGGGCCAAGGAATCAAAAGATTCCCTAAAGATTCCCCACTTTGGCCTATTTCCCGTAGCGATGCGCGATTACTACCTCCGTTTCTCATTCTAGAGCTCTGAAGCTCAACTTTTGCGCTTGCACGAATTTTTGTTTCTTTGGCTGCTGACGTCAGCTATACGACGGATGATGTCAGCATGCTGACATCAGCAGTGGGGTCCTCTGGTATGGATATGATGTCAGCATGATGACGTCATCAAGGTGACGTGGCAGTACAGCGGGGTGACGTGGCAGGGTGATGTGCGTCGGGCACAGGCTGTGTGACGTGATGTGGCGGCGAAGTGGCAAGGTGAGGTGGCGGTCCTGTTACGTGAGGGGAGGGCGGTTTTGCCTGTGCATCAGACCGCCTTTGGTACGGAGGTGGCTTCTGTCAGCGGCGGCTCGATGCAATGGGAGGTCGCCACGCGTCCCGGTGTACGATGGTGAAACCGTCGGACATTGGGTGGTAACCTTCCACCATAAAGGGGCGCCCGATGTGAATAAGGGCCGTCAGATCTGGGGGAGGTGATCCGACGGTGGGCGGGAAAGGGAGATGCGCGGGGTTTAGTAAAAGCGCGCACGCGTTAAGGGTTTAATTTTCTGCAACACTGTGGGTTTAAACTTTAGAAAATGGGTTAAATGGGTTTTGCGCGGTGAAAATTTATTAAACAAACATTAATAGTTTTCACAGAAGAATGCGCGGGGAGGGTTATTAGCCTTTGGAAAGGGTTTTCTTAGTGTTTGGAAGGGGTCGAGACACTTGGGAGAGGAAATTTTTGCAGAGGGAGGGTTCTTACTAAAGTCCACGTGACTTAGTAATTCCCAGTGAAGTATTTATGGTTATATTTCAACCAGGGGGAGGGGATATTTATATAAGGGGATTATCTATGTAGTTTTAGTATGGGGATAGGGAAAATATAGGGAGTTACATAGTAGTGTCAGTAGTTAACATGGAGATGACAAGAAAGCGCTAAGTTTCAGAGATCTTAGGCTTCAAAAGGGGAGATGGAGCTGTGTAGAGAAAGTATAGATCCTCCTTGAGTGAAGCAGATCTTCACCAAGGCTAATGACATGGGACATGATGAAACTAAGAGATGTCAAGCAGATCTTGACCTCTTTTGGGAAGTTAGTAAATGATTAAGGGAAGGGGAAGAAAGGAGAGGAGGAAAGGGAGGTCAATTATGCCTGATTTGAGCTTCTTCTCATGAACTGCCTGATGACTGTGACCTGGATGAATGTAACACTTGAGAAATGTGGAGTTGATCACAAATCAACCTTCTGCAACCTCAAACTACCTACCCAGCCTACTTTCCTAACATTTTCTCTTCTTTTTGGTTCGGGTGCACTTAGACTTGCAGACCCAGCATTTCAATTTTTTCTTTTTATGCCTTCCTATCTACAAACTACCCTTTTTTCTTCCAAGGGCCCAGATTAAGCAGTTGGGCTCCTTTGATTCTCTACCTATCTACGAATCTACTAAGATTAAGCTGTTTGGACAGATTTTCATTCTCTATATTCAAAAACAGGAAATTGAAACCTAGGGAGACCAAGATTAAGCTGTCTGGACCTCCCTTTAGCTGAAAATTGTACAAAACTGGAACAAATTTTCAAAATTTGGAAAGCAGTTAGATGAACTCTGAGTAGTCTTCTTTGCTTGGTGACTGTTTTAGCAAATATGAAGCATTGCAGCATGCAAAGTATGACATATTTGGCCTATAAAATGTCAATCATGAAATATGAGTAACCTGCTGCAGCAGGAGGCTAATAGTGGCTCCACTTGGGGATGACTTTTCCTTGTGAGAAGTCAAGAACAACAGGTCAGATTGCCTTGATCCTTCTGTTATGGTTGTGCTTTGAACTTGTTAGTGCTGACTGTTGGATTGATTTGAACTTTTGGATTGGTAACAGCTCTTTTCTTCACTTGTGCTGCTGTTAAACTGTAGAGCACTTCTTGCTTTCTTTAGTGTGCTTTAGCATCATGAATTCTTACAAAAACAGAAATAAAATCAAAAAGCTGATATATACAAACATTCTATGTACAGAATATAATTCCGCCTGCTCTTTTCAATCAAAAGGATCATTGTAGTGCTTTAGCATTCGGCCATTGACAGGGCCTTCTTCAACTGTGCTGCCATCTGGAGATCTGAGAAAATAGGTATTATTGCCTTGCACAGCGCTGATAATGTATGGACCTTTCCACAGAAAATCGAATTTTGCATGTTTGCCCTTGTCCTCTCTTCGTGAATCCCATCTTAGAACTTTGTTGCCCACCCAGAAATCTTCTGCTTTGGTTTTCTTATCAAACATCCTTTTGAGTCTTTCTTGCAACATTTGAGCTCTGTCGAAGACTTTCTCTCTGGTTTGCTGAAGATGAATGGTTTGATTAACTCTTCTCTGCATGTCATTTGGTTCAGCCTGAATTTCCTGCAACAATTTAATAGTGGGAATGCCCAACGATGAAGGGAATTTGGCTTCCATGCCATATACAAATTCATAAGGGCTCATCCCAATGGACTTCTTGGTGGAAAGTCTGTTTGCCCACAGAGCATTTGTGAGCTTCCTATGCCAGTTCTTTTTGTTTTCCTCCAGTAATTTCTTTATGATATTGATGAGGCTTTTGTTGGAAGATTCGGCCAAGCCATTACCTTGAGGATAGTAAGCTGTGGAGTGGCCTAAGGTAATGTGGTATTTATGGCAGAAGTTGATCATCTTTTTGGATTTGAAAGCAGCAGCGTTATCAGTGATAATTTTCTCAGGGCAACCGAATCTGGAAAGGATATTGCTCTCAAGGAATTGGATAGTGGTGGAGTCGTTGGCTTGTCTACATGGGATGGCTTCAATCCACTTGGTAAAATAATCGGTGGCTGTTAAAATCCACTTATGTTGGCCTAAAGAAGAGGGATGAATTTCTCCAATGAAGTCGAGACCCCATTATTGAAAAGGTTTCTCGGTTGAAATGGGCTTAAGGGGTAAGGGAAGTAATTTTATTTTCCCTTCAAAGATTTGGCATTTGTGACATGAGAAAGCAAACTTTTTTACGTCTACAAATAGAGAGGGCCAGTAATAACCAGCTCTTAAGATCTTGTCAGCCGTGGACTTCCAATATAAGTTCCTCCACAGTCCCCTGCATGGAATTCTTTTATGATGCTGTTAGTTTCATTCATAGTTAAACAACTAAGAAAAATACCTTCATGATTTTTCTAAAACAAAGCACCATCTATGACACAAAATTTTGATGATTTCATCCTTAAAAATATTTTCTTGGTTCTGGACAATCCTGGGCGAGCACATAGGTTTAACAATACAAAGCAAATATCAGCATACCATGGGGATTGCAAGAAGGTTTCACTGATCTGTGGAGTCGCCAGCTCCGGTTCATTGTCCAGTTAATTAATTTCTAAGGCTTGGATGTTTGTTTCAGACATTAGTTTGGCTAAACCTTGTCCTTTTATCAGCTTGGTGGGTTTTATTTCAATGTCGTATTCAAGGATGCTGGCAATC
>APFE031108939.1:75751-111208 GCA_000404065.3 Pinus taeda
TATTTTAGTTGGACATGCAACGCTTGCGACGACCGATCACAGATATTGCGATATCGCATCGGGTAACGATGGATGGGGCATAACTTATATGGTGAGAATATTGCGATATGGCGATGTGAGCTGGCTTACTAGGATCTGCGGAGTGTTAAGGAGATAGGCAAGGGTCTATTGTGGTCGGAAGGAGTAAGAATGTGCGTCAGAAGGGTACTTGAGGCCTCGGAAGGGGTCCGATAACCTAAAAAGGGATTTTATACTTTGGAAGGAGTCCATTGTATTTAGAATATGGTTTTGAAGGGGCAGCATGAGGGCTCTTGCCAAGTTTCAGACAAACTGAGCAATTCCCGAGGGTACTTATGGTTATTTTTCAACCAGGGGGAGGGATTTTTACATAGGGGATGATTTACATAGTTTTAGTAGGGGAGTGGGAAAATATAGGGAGTTAAATAATAATGTCAGTAGTTAATATGGAGATGGTAAGACAGCGCTAATTTTGGGAGATCTTAGGCTACAACGAGGGGACAAAACCTTAAACAGAGAGTATAGAATATCTTTGAGTAAAGCAGATCTTCACCCAAGCTAATGACATGAAAATCATGGAACTTAAGAGGTATCAAGCAAATCTTGACCTCTTTTGGGGAAATTAGTTAATGATTAGGGGGAGATGGAGAAAGGAAGTTAGTTATGCTTGTTTTTGAGATTTTCACATAGAACTGCCTGGTGATTATGTCCTGAGTAAAGATTGACACCTGAAAACCTGTTATTGATGAGCGATCAAAATTCTGCAACCTCAAAACTACCTACCTAGTCTACTTACCTAACATTTTTTCTTCTTTTGGTTCGGGTGCACTTAGACTTGCAAACCCATCATTTCAATTTTTTTTTTTTATGCTTTCCTATCTACAGACTACCCTTATTTCATCCGAGGGCCCATATTAAGCAGTTGGGCTCCTTTGATTCTCTACCTATCTAAGAATCTGCCAAGATTAAGCTGTTTGGACAGATTTTCATTCTCTATATTCTAAAACAGGAAATTGAAACCTAGGGAGACCAAGATTAAGCTGTTTGGACCTCCCTTTAACTGAAAATTGTACAACACTGGAATAACTTCTCAAAATTTGGAAGGCAGTTAAATAAAGTCTGAGTAGCCTTCTTCGCTTGGAGACTATTAAGCAAATATGGAGCATTGCAGTCTGCAAAGTATGACATATTTGGTCTGAAAAAATGTCGATCATGAAATATGAGTAACCTGCTGCAGCAGGAGGCTAATAGTGGCTCCACTTGGGGATGGTTTCTCCTTGTGAGAAGCCAAGAACAGCAGGTCAGATTGCCTTGTTTCTTTTGTTATTTCTCTGTTTTGAACGTCTTCTTCCTGACTGTTGGATTGATTTGAACCTTTAGACTGGTAACAGCTCTTTCCTTTGTTTGTGTTGCTGTTAAGCTGCAAAGCACTGCCTACTTTCTTCTGCGTGCTTCAGCATCATGGATTCTTACAAAAATCGAGACATTGGTATATACAAACATGTACAAAAATAAAAACACTGCCTGCTCTTTTCAATCAAAAGGATCACTGTAGTGCTTTAGCATTCCGGCCATTGATAGGGCCTTCTTCAGTTGTGCTGCCATCTGGAGATTTTAGAAAATAGGTATTATTTCCTTGCACAGCACTGATAATGTATGGACCTTTCCACAGAAAATTGAATTTTACGTGTTTTCCCTTGTCTTCTCTTCGTGAATCCCATCTTAGAACTTTGCTGCCCACCCAGAAATCCTCTGCTTTGGCCTTCTTATCAAACATCTTCTTGAGTTTTTCTTGCAGTATTTGAGCTTTGTTGAAGACTTGTTCTCTGGTTTGCTGAAGGTGAATGGTTTGATTAACTCTTCTCCGCATGTCATTCGGTTCAGCCTGAATTTCTTGCAACAATTTAATAGTAGGTATGCCCAGAGATGAAGGGAACTTGGCTTCCATGCCATATACAAGTTCATAAGGGATCATCCCAATGGATTTCTTGGTGGAAAGTCTGTCTGCCCACAGAGCATTTGTGAGCCTCCTGTGCCAGTTCTTTTTGTTTTCTTCCAGCAGTTTCTTTATGATATTGATGAGGCTTTTGTTGGAAGATTCGGCTAAGCCATTACCTTGAGGGTAGTAAGCTGTGGAGTGGCCTAAGGTGATGTGGTATTTATGGCAAAATTTGATCATTTTTTTGGATTTGAAAGCAGTAGCATTGTGAGTGATAATTTTCTTAGGGTAGCCGAATCTAGAAAGGATATTGCTTTCAAGGAATTGCATAATGGTGGAGTCGTTGGCCTGCCTACATGGGATGGCTTCAATACACTTAGTGAAATAATCGGTGGCTGTTAAAATCCACTTGCATTGACCTGAGGAAGAGGGATGAATTTCTCCAATGAAGTCGAGACCCCATTGTTGAAAAGGTTTCTCGGTTGAAATGGGCTTAAGGGGCAAGGGCAGTAGTTTTCTTTTCCCTTCAAATATTTGGCATTTGTGGCATGAGACAACAAACTTTTTTACATTTGCAAATAGAGAGGGCCAGTAATAAGCATCCCTTAAGATCTTGTTAGCTGTAGACTTCCAATATAAGTGTCCTCCACAGTCCCCTGCATGGAATTCTTTCATGATGTTGTTAGTTTCATTCATAGTTAAACAATTAAGCAAAATACCTTCATGATTTTTCCAAAACAAAGCACCATGAATGACACAAAAATTTGATGATTTCATCCTTAAAAATCTTTTCTTGGTTTTGGACAATCCTGGGGGAGCACACAGGTTTAACAATACAAAGCAAATATCAGCATACCATGGGGATTGCAAGAAGGTTTCACTGATCTGTGGAGTCACTAGCTCTGGTTCATTGTCCAGTTGATTAATGTCTAAGGCTTGGAAGTTTCTTTCAGACATCAGTTTGGCTAAACCTTGTCCTTTTATCAGCTTGGTGGGTTTTATTTCAATGTCGTATTCAAGGATGCTAGCAATCAACTTGCCTCTTTTTCCTTCTAGTCCCTCTTGAGTTAATATATCCTTTACAACAGCGTTAGGGACATAGGCAATCACGTGGGAGTATAGGATGTAAATTCTGAAGTCTTTAATGGCTTTGACCAGGGCATAGGCTTGCTTTTCCATAATCTGATATTTCAAGGGTGCATCTCTCAAAGCTCGACTGAAGAAAGAAATTGGTTTTTCGTTGCCTTGATCATCTTTTTGCAAAAGGACAACAGCTATAGTGTGTTCAGATGCAAAGGAAAAAATGATAAAATCTTTGTCGAATTGAGGGTTGGTGAGGACAGGCGTTTGAGTTAGGGCTGTTTTTATACTCTCAAAAGTCTGCTTGGTTTCAAGAGACCATTTTGCTTTGGCTTCCTTCTTTAACATGTTGCTCAATAGCCTTATTAGCTCGGCTAGGTTTGGGATGAATCTCCTTAGGAAATTGATCTTTCCAAGGAATGCTTGCAGTTCTTTTATGTTTCTTGGATAGGGGATTTGAAGGATAGCTTGAATTCTTTCCGGGTCAATTTGAATCCCATCTTTTGATATGATATTCCCTAGAAGCTTGCCTTCCTCAAGGGAAAACAGGGACTTCTTAGGATTCAAGGAAATGCCATATTTTCTGCATGTTATGAAAATTTGCCTTAAGTGCTTAAGGTGCTCTTGGTCAAATTTGGAGAATGGAGTCAGGTCATCACGGTAAACTACAAGGAAATCATGTATCTCCTTGGAAAATGCAATATCCATTGCCCTGTGAAAGGTAGCACCGGCGCTTTTTAGCCCGAAAGGCATTTTAACGTACTTAAATGTTCCCCACGATGTAGTAAAGGTTGTTTTGTCCTGGTCATCTGGGTGAACAAGTATTTGATTAAATCCTGAAAATCCATCTAGTAAAGAAATTCTAGAGGAACCCACTACTCTTTGCAAGATATGGTCCATTTTGGGCAAAGGGTAATGGTATTTTAGAGAGACCTAGTTTAAATTTCTCAAGTCTACACACAATCTTATCTCTCCTGTTTTTTTCCTAGTGGGAACTAAATTAGACATCCATTCAGAGAATCTGATGGGTGCAATGATACCTGCTTCAAACATTCTCTTTATTTCTTTTTCGATAAGGGGAAGAAGCATGGGGTTGATTCTCCTAAGTTTCTGTTTGACGGTTTTTGATTTGGTTTTAAGGGAATGGTATGTTGGATCACTGTGGTGTCATAGGACTTCAAGTCCTCATAACTCCAGGCAAATACATCTTGGAATTCTTTGAACAAATCCACATATTTCGGTTTTTTATCAGGGGGCAAATTTTTGGACAACTTAATCATTCTGGGATGCTCTGCTGTTCCTATGTCGTGTTCTTCTATAGCAACATTCAAAGGTTCTATCTTTGGCTTTTTGGGCACATCATTGTCGTCAAACATGTCTTCCAATGGAGTAAGGTTGGCAGGTAGAATATTACTCTTTAGATCAATAAACTCATCCTCTGCTTTGGTTGTTTCCTCTAAACAGATTTGTCTCAGTTGTTCTATGTTTGTATTGTTAAAAACATTTGGGTTAAGGATTTGTTTAGCTGCTGCAGTTGTCACAGTCAGGGGATTTTCTTCTGCTAGCTGTTGTGAGTCGGTCATAGCATCCATGTCATTGTTTGTGTTGGAAAATTCGTCCTCAAGAGTTAAGAAACTGTTGATCTGGGCATCATTTTGAAATACCTGCCAATCCTTGACATTGTTAGGGACCGAAGGTCTGTGTTTTATTTTAGCGGTGAAATGGTGATTTGGTTCAAAGGGAAGCTTGCATGTGCTAGCAAAGGTTGCTAGACTGTGGGCATGAATATTGTGATCTCTTGAAATTTTGGCCAGCTTGGATTCACTGAAGGAATTGAGTAATTCGGTGGCAGCAGCTCTGTAAGCTCTCATTCTACTATCATTGGTGACAAAATTGCCTTTCATTTGTTGTCTAATTAAGTTAGAGTCACCTAGGATGGATACTTTAGTAGCTCCTAGGACTTTGAGCAACTTAAGGCCTAAGAGAAGAGCTTCATACTCTGCCATGTTGTTTGTACATCTGAAATTGAGTCTATAGGCATGGCCTTCTGTGTGATTATCTTGTGTATTGTAAATCCATACTCCTGCCCCTGCTCCTAGCTTGTTTACAAAACCATCAAACTCTAAATACCATGTGTTTTCTTGTTTGAGGTTTGTATTGAGAGTTTCAGTTTCTTGAGGATTGGGCAGACTTGCAATTTCTGTTTCAGGATGTTCTTCTTGCTGTTTGTTGGTTGCCTTGACTGTTGAAACAATTTCATGGGTATTGGCAACCGATTCCTCATTGTACGTTCCTTGCTCGAAAGATAACGGCTTATCATCAGTTGGAGGGATGATGTTATCATTAAATAAAATAAAAGAATCCATATCGGAATGGATTGAGTATATTGGAAAATTTTTGGGCTTTTCCTCACTGCTTACGACATACTTCATTAATGTTTCTCTATACAGTCTCTTTGGTTGCCCAAAGACAGATATAGTGGCATAAGAGAGGTCGATTTGAAGGGATCCTTGCAGTTTTTCTCCCCACAATCTAGATAGGAGCATGTCATACTTTGTGGGAATGTCAGCAATTACTACGTCCATTAAGATTGTCTTGTTGGGGAATTGGACTAAAGAGACACAAAGGTCTTTGATCAAGCCTAAATATTTGACTTGACTTGAGTCAAAGGAATATAGATCTTTGTACGGTGTTGTGACATCAAGGTTCAATCTTTCCATTACAGCTTTGGGCATAAAGTTATGTGAGGCACCTGAGTCAAACATAGCATTATGCAGTATTTTGTCGTGTATGTGCAGAATGACATAAAAAGGTGGAACAGGTCCATATGTTGATTTTCTGTTAACTTCTGGACCAAACAACAGCTCAGCGGTATCGTCTAAAACGTTTACATCATCCCTTACCTCTGGTAATTGAAGTGACCTTTGAATTTGTTGCCTATATACATCATGTTTGGCAAGTTCTGAGAGGGGAATGGATATCTTGAGTTTTCCAATCTCTACTTCTAAACTGAATGGTTTTTCCGATGAGTTCTTGGCATTGATAGTGGAAAATTTCTCTTTTTCAGGCATACTCTCTATGTTTTCTTTTGGAATGTCAATGTCATGATGTATGACAGTTTGTGGTATTTCTATTTTGGGAAGATTTTTAGGAGTGCTATTCAGATCTTCTTTTGGAGAGGAGGGGGGTAGAGGCCAATCAATAGGAGAGTGCGTGTCTGTTATATCCTCCACGGTTACCTGATGCGGGCTTGGAACATAGCTATTAGTTGGTTGATTTATGGTGCTATTCTCTTTACTTTTGTTGAGCTGTTTGCTATCTTTTGTTCTACTAGATGGGGGAACATCAATGGTCCTTGTTCTTAATTTGTATTGCTTGTGTATCTCGTACACAGAAGTATCATAGCCTTGTTTGAAATCGAAAGACTCTCCCGACTTGGTGTGAAATTGTTTTGCATCAAGGTATGGTCGGTCTTCTTCAGTAAGAAAGATTTGCTATTCATTTTCTGAATCTATCAAGTTCATGTGAGTCCCGTCTGTGGGCTCAGTGGATGTAGATGCCTCCGCATAGTTTTCCTGGAAAGGCGGCCTAATAGCATGGTCGGGACTGGCCCTTCCAGCGTTAATGTTTTGAGTTTTTCTGAAGTTCGGGTTCTTCTTTGAAAGTGGTTCTTCTCTCAGTTCTAGCTCTGTTTCTTTTAGCAATTAGATTTGCTTCCACACTAACTGCAACATCTTGCATTTCTGCAAGGCTTTGAGGGGCTCTTTCCCTTAACTGATATGCCATCTCAGCATCAAAGCCATCCGGGAATTTGTACAAAGCGAGATCAGGTGGAGGTCTTAAATTTTGTGGTATTGCACTGTAAACATTATTAAACCTTGCACAGTAATCCAAAATTGTTTCCTGAGGTCCTCTTTTGATAGTATCATACTCAGATAGTATGTGCAGGGGGTCTTTCTTTTTCTCCCATCTGTTAGTAAATGTCTGGTATAAGGCTTCAGGGTTTATTATGGAATTGGGTGTAAGTGCCCTAAACCAGGTTCTGACATCATCAGTCAAACTTTGGACAAAAATCTTCATTCTTACACTGTCATCATCAATTTCATAACTCTCGAAATAATCCTGCATTTTCTTCGTATGCTTTAGGGCGGTGCAGGAGTTCGTGCCATAAAAATAGGTGATTTTTGTCTGGTAGTCCTGAGGCATAGCCCCGGGATTAGCAGGAAACTGTAAGGGCGCATATCTAGCCATGATGATGGGGATAAGCAGAAAAGCTAGGGAAACTGGGATAACAGGAACAACCGGGGTAGAAGGAGTAGTGTTGGTAATAGGAGTATGGGGTGGAGGTGTAGAAGAGCTGCTTGGAGAAGGGGGTGAAGAACCAGGGGAACTTGGGGTTGACCGGAATAAAACTTTGACATGGGTTGGAACACTGCTTGGCTGAACTGTTTCAGGACTCGCAGCAGTTGGGTCTTCTTTTTGCTTTTGTTTTCTAATGATCTTAGGAATTAAATTCGGATTTTCAAAAACAGATAGGCTATTTGGATTAGGATTTGATCGTGTATTACGTGTTTGTTTCTTAGGAGCCAACTTCTACTCTATTTTTTGGGAACTTTTTCTAAAAACACAACAACACAGGTCGGCTGAAGCTTTCAAAGGTCGGTTTCTTCCTCTGTGGAGTTGCAGATTGGTTTAGTGAGATTATCTGAGGAGGTCCCCAATGGAGTCGCCATTATGTTATCATGCAGGTTGTCCCTAGGCTCCTGCAGGGATATGACCGAGGTAACCACAAACCAATCTTTGGACTGCAGGTTCTAGCCCACCTGCAATCACAGAGGGCTCTCTCTTAATGATTTAACTTTGTTGATGATGATTTTAGGCTAGTTGTTGGGTTCAGGGGTTTTATTGTTTTGTTCGGATGGAAGGTAGAAATTCCAAGCAGAGAGGCAAGGTAAGGTGTGATAAGTTTCAAACCATTAGGCATAGAGTCATGGATTAAGGCTTGCTGTTGCGTTTTCTTGGTCACAAGAGGATTAAGGAGAGGGATAGCCACACATGAGAGAGTTATCAATTTACTGAAAGGATGGAATGATGATCAGGGATGAAAGGCAATGGAGAATCTTTCATCCAACTGACAGGGAGGAGACATGAATGAATGGTTATCTAAGAGTAGTTAAGAATTCCTAAATTCTCATTCATGTGTGAAAGAAACAGCGTAAACAAGATCATTTAAGTATGCATGTTCATAACTATTTCTGATGAAAACATGAAAAAATTGCAGATATTGAGCCTAAGGTGCATTTAAACAAATCCTAAGCTATTCTTTCTTTCTGCAATTTAGATGGCGGAATGGTGATAAAACAAAACATGAAAAACTAATGGAGCTGAGAAACACTTATTGAACCATGTAGAAGCACAGGAATTCCACAATCACTCCTTGGCCAATTAAACACATCAAACAGTTTCAGAATACATGCTTTCAGTAGTCTTTGATTATAGAAAATATCACAGTTACAGTGCGGGTCTCTGCTTGAGGAAAATGTAGAAATACCAAAGATTAAGCAACTTGCTCGACCAACTAACCAACCAACCCTTAATCCATCTTTCAGGGTGGTATATATAAGCAAAATATCTGAAGTCATTTATTACAATTGACCTAAAATAGGTTTGAAGGAAAAGCTTTTTCTAAAAACCTAATTGTCGTTGGAATTAAATGCAGGTAAGTCCTTTGGGCTGCGCTAGAGGCAGCTGAATCAAAAAGAGTGAAATGTGGCCCTTGGAGGCTCGATGCAGTGCTTTTGTCATAACTGTGCATTGCGTTCTGGTCCACTGATCTTCTGTGAATTTAATGTGCAGTCATTTGTGCTGGTGAGCTTTCAATGCATCTTCAATTGCTTCTTGATTTTCAGAGCTTTCCTTTTAACGCTGAATTTTCCTCGAGCCCTGAGAAAATCTCCTCTGATACACTTTACCGCTACAATGATGGTATTCACCACTACCTGATACTCTTTGACGTGCTTTCTGTCTGCAAATTTGATCTGATACTCTTTAATCATTGCTGCTGGTCTCTTTCTATCTTCAAATCCGTTAAAATTGGCAAAATCGGGCTTTTTCGGGCCTTTTTTGGTGCAAAAAGGGCCAAGGAATCAAAAGATTCCCTAAAGATTCCCCACTTTGGCCTATTTTCTGTAGCGATGCGCGATTACTGCCTCCGTTTCTCATTCCGGAGCTTCAAAGCTCGACTTTTGCGCTTGCGCGAATTTTTGGTTTTTTGGCTGCTGACGTCAGCAGTGGGGTCCTCTGGTACGGATATGATGTCAGTATGCTGACGTCATCAAGGTGACGTGGCAGTACGACAGGGTGACGTGGGTCGGGCGTAGGCTGTGTGAGGTGATGTGGCGGCGACGTGGCAAGGTGAGGTGGCGGTCCTGTTACGTGAGGTAACCTTCCACCATAAAGGGGCGCCCGATGTGAATAAGGGTCGTCGGATCTGGGGGAGGCGATTTAACGGTGGGCGGGAAAGGGAGATGCGCGGGGTTTAGTAAAAGCGCGCGCATGTTAAGGGTTTAATTTTCCACGGCACTGTGGGTTTAAACTTTAGAAAATGGGTTAAATGGGTTTTGCGCGATGAAAATTTATTAAACAAACATTAATAGTTTTCATATAAGAATGCGCGGGGAGGGTTATTAGCCTTTGGAAAGGGTTTTCTTAGTGTTTGGAAGGGGTCGAGACACTTGGGAGTGGAAATTTTTGCAGAGGGAGGGTTCTTACTAAAGTCCAGGTGACTTAGTAATTCCTAGTGAAGTATTTATGGTTATATTTCAACCAGGGGGAGGGGATATTTATATAAGGGGATTATCTATATAGTTTTAGTATGGGGATAGGGAAAATATAGGGAATTACATAATAGTGTCAGTAGTTAACATGGAGATGACAAGAAAGTGCTAAGTTTCAGAGATCTTAGGCTTCAAAAGGGGAGATGGAGCTGTGTAGAGAAAGTATAGATCCTCCTTGAGTGAAGCAGATCTTCACCAAGGCTAATGACATGGGACATGATGAAACTAAGAGATGTCAAGCAAATCTTGACCTCTTTTGGGAAGTTAGTAAATGATTAAGGGAAGGGGAAGAAAGGAGAAGAGGAAAGGGAGGTCAGTTATGCCTGATTTGAGCTTCTTCTCATGAACTGCCTGATGACTGTGACCTGGATGAATGTAACACTTGAGAAATGTGGAGTTGATCACAAATCAACCTTCTGCAACCTCAAACTACCTACCCAGCCTACTTGCCTA
Organism: Pinus taeda; assembly: GCA_000404065.3. NCBI lineage: Eukaryota > Viridiplantae > Streptophyta > Pinopsida > Pinales > Pinaceae > Pinus > Pinus taeda. The sequence goes on from APFE031108939.1 coordinate 86,078, forward strand.
ACATTTTCTCTTCTTTTTGGTTCGGGTGCACTTAGACTTGTAGACCCAGCATTTCAATTTTTTCTTTTTATGCCTTCCTATCTACAAACTACCCTTTTTTCTTCCAAGGGCCCAGATTAAGCAGTTGGGCTCCTTTGATTCTCTACCTATCTAAGAATCTGCCAAGATTAAGCTGTTTTGACAGATTTTCATTCTCTATATTCTAAAATAGGAAATTGAAGCCTAGGGAGACCAAGATTAAGCTGTTTGGACCTCCCTTTAGCTGAAAATTGTACAAAACTGGAACGACTTTTCAAAATTTGGAAAGCAGTTAGATGAACTCTGAGTAGCCTTCGTTGCTTGGTGACTATTTTAGCAAATATGGAGCATTGCAGCATGCAAAGTATGACATATTTGGCCTATAAAATGTCAATCATAAAATATGAGTAACCTGCTGTAGCAGGAGGCTAACAGGAGCCTGCATGACGAAGTTTCTCAATGTAGACCAGGTGATATTAAGAATAGAACTGAATTTTTGGGTATTATACTCTGCAAAGATACGAGTCTAGGTTCCTAGGGTAATAGAGTTGGCGCCAAGGATAGCTTCCTTGGGTATTTATCCCTTTTTAGGTGGTGAGACAAGCCCGAGAATTTGGCCCTTCTCACTCGACATATCATTATACTTCTTAGCCTTTAGTGTATTCATTTGTCTTGGGATCCCAACGTGGGAAAAGGTAAACATTAGGATAATTGTGGCAAGGGGAGGAAGCACAAAGGCTTTATTGAGGATGTTGGAGTAGCTCTCAAATTGACACAGGCTTCCTCTTAGCTAATTTCCTGTCTGTTTGTTTATTATTAGGTGTCTCTTAAGGTTTTCTATGTGGCAGGGAGTACTTCTAGACACAGGGTGTTCCCTGACCTTGCTTAGGCAGATAAAAAGGAAACAATTCCCTCATCGCTCTCATAGGCAAAGGTTGGAAACCCTACTATTCCTTTAGCTAGAGCTTAGTGAAGTCAGGACCGAGGCCTCAAGTCGAAACCCTATTTGATGTGATGAGGTGTGCTTCAACTCCAATTTGACTGTGGACATAACAAAATGCAACCCTGTTTTAAGCATTGGAAAGTTACTTCGTTTTGGCGGCATGACAAGAAGCTCTAGGAGAGGTGGGGCAGCCTTGGGAAGGATTTCTTGTGCGATAGATAGAAGGACCATACTATCAACAAGCAAAGAGGAAATATGATCACTCTAGTTGCAATGACAACCAGGATGACCAAGGAGGGGTGGAGGAAATCAAGGAAGAGAGGAGCATGAGGGGGATGGAGAATTGGACCCTTCATTCAGGAACATTCCTGGTCAAGTGAATTTACATGCACCTTTTGATTCAATTGAAGCTCAAATTCACTTTCTCCAATGCACAATCGACTAGTTGTCTCATGCTTAGAATGAGGACAACAGTGAGTTGGTTGGTCGTTTGACCATCATTTGCTAGATTCAACGACGCATCCTGAACTGACAGGCTACACTGAGAAGGAACCAAATTTGTCTCCATGCTTACATGGATATTATTGAGACTCATATGGATCACATGGAATATCACATCCACAAAGCCTTTTATCTCCCAGAAAATGTTGCCCAAGCAGCAGAGGTAAACCTCACTTCTCCTCCTTAGTTGCACGAATGATTACTAGCTGCCTATACCTTTTGGGTAAACTTTGGGTAAATTTTTCTCATGGCGGGCTATGGATGTAATGAAGCCCTATTTTTTGAAGTTTCTCTCTCTTTTGTTTTGTTTGTATCTGAAGGCCAACAAATCTTGTTGGAGAGCAGCCAATTTTGCATTCTCTCATAATTCCTAAAAATGTAATATTCTTATGATATAATGTAAAAAGGTTGTCTTACAAAAAAAAAATTAACAAAAATAAAATGAAAAATAAAAGTAAAAGTAAAAAGAATTTAAAAACTAAATTAAATATAGAAATTGATTTTTTAATGGTTAGGAATTATTTTACTATGACTTCCTTAAATTTAATTAGTTTCTTTTTTCACAATGAAGGTTACATTCATTAAACTTCATTTAAATTCTAAAGACATCTATCCTTGGAGGTTAATGGAAACCCTATAATACCACTTTGTAATAGCACAACCTAGCATAAATCCATTGGGAGGGTTTCCACCAAGTGGAAATCCCCTCTAAGATATTGAAAACAATTATTATATTAGAATATATTATAACTTAGTAGCATGCTTATTGTGTACCCATACTTTCATGTGCAAACTAATGTTCCATTGCAAAAAAATCAATGTGGGGGAAATCACACCCAAAAAAAGGGAATATCCTTGAGCAAGGTTTAAAAGCAATGAAAATATAGGGAAAATTTATCTAATTGCTCTACAAAATCCAATTCACTTTCCCTGGAAATCATAACAATGGATCAAAAATCAAACTAAACATAATGATTATGTGGTGGAGAACCCTTTGGGAATTAGTGTTAGGGTCCATGTTGGGCCTTAGCACCCCCTTATGCTAAGGACAACCCTATCCTCCTCCTACCCACTATGACAAAGTCTGAGCAAATTTCAATATACTACTTGAGATCGCAAATCAATGATGACTTTCCCTTTCTGAAATCAATAAGAAAAAAATGTACAGCTCCCTTGCTCAAGATATCCTTTCTCTTTTCAAAGTTCCCAAGAAGGGAACAACTACTAAGAAATCCTTCTAGTTTTACCTTCCCATATTCCAAGATTATTTTCCACACCTAAAAATGTTTGAGGAAAAATTGAGGTTAGGGGTAAAATTACTACCAAGAAAGTATTTTTGTTTTACCGCCCCACCTCACATATTATTTACCACACCTAAAAATTCTTTGGGCAATATCAAGCTTAGGGAAAAAATTATTAAGTTCATAAAATAGGGAGTTAATGAATTATACTAGACCTTTCGCACTAAATCAACTTAGGGGGCAAATTTTGCGTGTTTTGGATCAATATTTTCCTTATCAAGTCTCACAAGGTATTTTCCTCTACATGAGCAATCCTCATTGGGCACAAATTCCTTCCATTGGGTACAATTTCCACCACGCAATTATCATTCTTCTAGGTTTCTTCCAATGTCTAAGACAATTCATTATGGATCTTAGGAAACATAAATCTACAACAAAGATTAGTTAATCAAAATAACATCATAATACTTACACCAAACCATTAAGTCATCAAAAAAATGTGGATCATAAATATATTTTTCAATCATTGTCTATAAACATCCCAATTATGTATACATTCATATACAATAATATAATATCCAAATAACAATATAGAAAACATCATATTGTAGCTAAACAACATGAAGGTTCAACATGTCTCTTTAGAAAAATGACAAGATCCAAAATAAGCATGCAAAGATAATGAAACCACTATCCATTGTGAGAAGCAAAAGGAAATAGGATGCCTCAACACCTAGTTTATCAACACCCAGAAATTGGGTTCCCTCCAACCTAGTCTATCAACACTTGGAAAAGTCCCTTTGTAACTTCATATGGCCTTGTAACTCTAATGGAAAAGGATTTCATAGAGTTAATTGGTATCTTTCTTTAATTTTTCATGAACATGATCATTTGGGTATCATGAAAACTAGGATTAAAGGATAACATTTTTGTGCCAAGTAAGTGATGTGCTATGTAAATAGAGAAGATTCATGTAATGTCTTTTTAATGCATCATAAATTCAAGTTGTCCAACTTAAACAATTTTATCTTGTTACTTGTTTACAGTGTTATCTCGGATAATCTTATCCCTAAGTTATGCCTCTCGATACCTAAGGCTCAATATGAAACTACACACACACACACACACATGCCAATTTAGGCTACAAATGGATCTATTTCAACCTTGAGTTGGATAGTCACTTGAACAAGATTTAGCACCCTAAAATTAAACAAAAGACATGTTTATTCCAATCACGAGTTCTTTACTTAATGGACCTACGACATAATATGTACATTCATGGGATATTAAAGAACACCCCTAATTTCAATCAATATTGATAAATATCTTCTGAAATTTTTTATGTTATACCACTTTATGATACATATTTTCAATTAAAAAAATCCCTATTTTATGTTACACCACCTCCGAGTACATATTTTCAATTAAAAAACCCCTATTTTACTAGGATATATTGCTACTTTTTATTGGATAACCATTTTTATAACTTCCAGTACCTATAAACCCCCTTGCACCTTATATACACCCAACCCAATACCTATAATATATTGACTTAATTTTTCAATTGAGGAGAATCCGGAAACTAAACTTGTTGATGACACGAGCTCTCTTTCTTAGACTATAATTTCGGGAGATCTACAAATGGACAAAATGTTAATTTAATTAGAGTTGTAAAGCCCTCATTGCCCCTATATTATGGGTGAGCTAAGACTCTAAAGCATATCTTTTGGTTGTTTTCCCCAACCAAGTTTCATAGAGTTTGGATCCAAACCTTGTGTCAACAGTATCTCCCTAACTCCATCTCATAGAAGGCTACTTTGTTATGCAATTGCCTCCCTTAAGCTCTTGATATGTTGCTTAATGACAAAAAACCTTCATGCACTTTCTCTTGGTATAGCAAGGCCTTGACTTATGCTAGTAATTGCATATTATAATAGATGCACATGATATATGAGTGGAAATTGACCACTTTCAATGGTTGTTGGAATTTTAGAGTGGGTTGCATTGTGCCATGCTCGAAAGCTAGCTAGACCCACTAACCCATCTCAACCCTCGTAATGCAATCAGATAGAGGTGAAAATATGCTTTCTCCCAAGGGAAAAACAAGTTCGAAATCTAAAAAGCACGGATGTAACTAGCCTCTTGTCTTGACTAAGAATGATAAACAACTTTCAACATCAACCTTTGTCATCTCTAAGGATCTTGATCCTCTCAAAAAGGCTAAGGGAATCAACCCATGGATAATGCTTCTCCAATGATTACTCAAGGTGCAACCCTTAATGACTAGGATGGCCCACACCCATTAATGGTGTTATTTCTTACCCTCAACTTATGCACTTTGTTGTTTTTGTTGTTTTGAACATAGTTTTCTTGTGGCTATCTGTAGTCAAGGGTTTCGACAATGGTGAAATTTCTTTTGATCGTTTTATAGTCCTTTACTAAAAATCCTAGAGATTATCTATACAATAATCTCTATTGTGCATTCAATTTCATGATTGCTTCCATTTTCATTTCCTAACACTTGAAGTGTTGATTTCCCGGTCATTATTTTCTTGGAGTTGCATGAGGCCTACATTGGATCTATAGGTGAGGCACCAATAGATATAATTTGACATAGGTCCAAGCCAAAATAATCCTTTTTTGGTTGTGCTTTTTCTTCGGCTTTGGTACTAGGGTGCTCCTCCATTGGTACAACTACTTGTTCCTCTCGGTATTTCCTTCCTTCTAAAAGATCAAGGATATGTCCTTCCTCTTTTTTGTCCCTGTTTTCCTCTTCCTCACCTGACATCTCCACTGGATCATTTTCTTCATCTCCTTGTTGGCCTTTCGTTCCCTGTAGCACCCCGAATGGATTGTTTGAGGAGGTAGGGGCATCACATCTTGGAGGAGCCTGATCCTTTGCATGTCATCAATGATTTCCATTCCTCCTTTGTGTTTGCCATTGTTCTTCATTCTGAGCCTATGTGCCTTTCCCTTACTTGGCCTTCTTACAATCCCTCATGAAGTGTCCATACTTGTGACAGTATCGACACTTGAAGGGGAATTGGTCGTAGTCTAGAATTTGGGTATGATTCCATTCTCCCATGATTAATAGGATCTCCACAGGGAGGCATTTTTGAAAATCTACCTCAAAACACATTCTTGCATAGGCGAAATTCCCTCCTTTGGGTTCCGTTTTGTCAATATATCTTCCTACCTCATTTCTTTTGCTCGGAGAAAATTATCTCCCCAGCACGGGAGAGGAAGTCTTAGTAGTTTCACCCATATCGGCATTGTCGCGGGAATATCTTCCATTGGATCAAATTCTATCATCCACCGATTCAAATACATTTCTTGGGCCCTAAAGAAGTATGTTCCATTTCTAAACATTATCTCCTTATCCTCTCTGTGCTCGAAAAGGAAAGCTAAGTACCCATTGCTAATTGAGTAGATCCCTAACCCACCTTTCATCTTGTTTCTCAAATTTTTCTTTACCCATTTCTCTACAGACTTCAGAGACGACCACAAAGGAGTGAACTTCCTAATCAAGGCCTGCTTTGCATGCACAATCATGGATCGAAAAAAGGTATTGAGCATTGGAACCACTAGAATGTTCTCAAATATTATCACAAATTTTGAACTATTCTCCTTTAGCTTTTTCTTTTTGGCTATGGATGAGATCTACACCTAGAAGGTAGCTACAATCACATCAAAGGATGGAGACAAATGCCGAGAAGGAGCCCCCATGGTTGTCCATTCACTGTGATCAAGATTCTAAGACATGCACAAGTGAGAGTTGCAGAGTGAAAGCATTATATGAATCATGTAATGACTTTTATTATTAATGAAATTTGTTTTTTTTCCTATGAAAGGAATAAATACCAAAATATAGAATTAAAAATATTTCATAAATTTCAACTAATAATTAATATATATTTTTTATAATCTGAACTTATCCGGATTGCAGATTTGGCCGTCTAATAAGTATCTCTACTGAATGAAATTAATAATTAACTTTACTATATCGTTTTAAATAAGACACGAGAAACACGAGAAATCTACATGAAACAAAATTGATAATTGAAGTTGCTCTATGTCTTTAAATATACAAATACCCTTCTACGCTTAAAGTAACTCTGAAATTTCGTCTTCCACAAGGGTTTAATTACTCCAACTCTGGATACTTTTGTAAAACTTCAACTTTCCTCAAAACCATTAAATTGCATTAAAAGGGAAAAAAAAAACTCATTGATTGATGTGGGGTTTGATCCCATATGATTATTGATTGAAATGACGTGGATATCTTTGTAACATCTCTGCTCTCCTCAAAACCATCAAATCTTAGTGGAAAAGGAAAGAAAATCAACAAACAAAATGTGTTGATTGTCATTATTAATCATCAATTTTCTTAAATTATCTTGCCATGAGAAGACGCGGTAGATGTTGAAAGATGATTTTTCCTTGTCATTGTGGTTTTTATGATGTTTTTTTTACTCTCTAAAGATTTTGGGTTTGGTTTCACAAGGATCACATTCAATATTTTTTTGTACTTCTCATTTCATAGGTTTTCTCTAATCTCTATTCATTTCTATTTTTCTATTTTTTCTTTCAATGCGCCCTTTGATGCATCTTGGGACTCAAAACCTTCACTTTGCAAATGCATTTCGATTTTGAATTCATATGGAAAATCTCACAGGTCCTATTTGGATTTTTTTGGCTCCTTTTAGTCTTGTAAAACATTTTTTGAATCCATCCTTGTTAATTTTTCTCTTATTCTCTATGGGTCATACAAACCTCATGCAAATTCATAGGATCTTGCAAAGAGATGAAGAAACTATGGAAAAAAATGACATATCCCTTAGGACACTTGAAAAATAGGGAGAAATATTTAAATCATTCACTAATTATTACCAAATAGTACCATTAAACCAAATTAGCTAAAACAATTGTTGAGATACATAACATAGAATGAAAAATGAGGTTTTTATTGCTACTTCACTATTTGAGTGCCTCAAATTTTGTGCTCTTCCTTTCAAACTTTTCATTCTTATTGTCCATGTGGTGAAAGATTCCACATCTCCTCTCCACCCTAGAATTCACCAGTTTCTAGTGTGATATGTGATTTTTTACTCCATCTCCCTCTAGAAACCAACTATTATCATGTTCACACCTTACAACTCCTACTGGGGGGCTTTGTGCCATGCCTTGAAACTATACCTTGTCACCCATTAGATATTCATTTTCACCGCTAATGGGATTTATCCATTTTCTTGTGAGTTGTGAAACAATTGCCATGTTGTGAAAGCTCTCCAATAAAAATATTCATTGGAAACCATAAATTCCCATTGTGCGACTATTCGACCTTGGATTCTAATTTCCCTCCTAAACAATAATTTATATCATCTAGTTAGGATTTTTCAAAGTTTCCATCATCATTGGTGTCATCTTCTTCCTTGACATCATGGGGTATATATTTATATTTTCCCTCCTCTTGAATAGGATTTCTATACCAATATATCACATATACTTTGTCACCATCTTATGGATCTGCATCCTAGAGAACATACAATACTTCCTCATCCTCAAATCCCTCATAACTCTTGTAATAGGGTTTAGTGTTTGTGTAATTCATGGGCCTTTTCTATCCAATTATAGCTACAATATATTTCTAATTTCATCTACAAATAATTTGAAACTAAACTATACTCATGAACTGATAACAACTTATCATGACCAGTTTCCCTATCTCTCCTTTAAAAGAAAAAGAATTAGTAGACAACATCAATGAACCTCGACTAGCCCTAAGTGATAGATCAACTGGTCGAGGCCTCGTTGCTAACTACCTTTCCTATTGGGAGGTCATGAGGTCAAATCTCCTCGATGCTCTTGGGGTTAGGTATGATATGTTAAGCCTCCTTTGGTGGATCTGTTTGGATTATTGTCGTGGATATATTGACCACTCAGTGACCATGAACCATGGTTGACTTAAAAAAAAACATCAATGAACGTCCACTCAAGTTACTGCATCCATGAATGCTAAAAGGGATATAATGCACTTAAAATAGAAATAACAATTTTTCCAGGGACACTTATACACCTAGGGGTTGGATATAGAGAAATGGTGGAAGACATATAAAAATTTAAAGTTGGTTGTTGTCTTGATAAAGATAATGATATGCATACAATGGGGGAGAATCCTATTAAAAGTATGCAATTGTGGTCAAATTCCACTTTGGACAACTCACCTGATGGATATAATGATTGCATTAAATTCCTATTTTCTAGAGAACCAAAATAGACCTAAAGATCACTCAAATTGGATAAGGGAAAGTGTACCTATGAAGAAAATCCCACATGTGCATATTTGATAAGGTCGAAACTAAAGCAAAGTGAACCATCTTGAAAGGATATAAATAAAAGTTCCCTCTACCTCATTTATAAACAATGGTGAGGTACTCTTTTATCTTATTTTTGTCTCGCACAGGCTTGAGGCTCGTCTGTGGAGGATCAGGTTCGCTCTAAGGTGAAATTGCAGGGCCTGAAGCTCGCATTTCAAATCTAGGATTTTGGGCCATAGTCGCAGGTGAAACACAGAAGGATCCCTACTACAGTTTCTCTCTGAGAGGCTCATGCATGCGACTAGATCCTTCCAGTTGCTTGGACAACTCATCATGCATGCAAGTGGGAGTTAGGGTTTCCGTAGTCTAGATATGATCCTAGCCACTCGCTTTCCAGCCTTAAGGGAGTGACTAAACAACCATAGTTTCTTTCGTATCTCCTCCTACATGTGACCAGGACCTAAAAGACAAAATATCAGTCTTCCAAAGTTTTTTCTCATTGACCCCAATGTTTGGAAGTTGACTGCAAAGACCGTAGATAGAGACAAGTCAGTATAGACTTCAGAATCAGGGTTTTAAGTATAAGCATTGTTGGGTTCGTTTACGGATGTTCTAGTTGTTTTTTCTGGTCAGTTGCATAGATGAAGAAATGGATCATTGTACTCTCTTTTACTGAACCATTTGATGACAATCTAATAAGAAGAATAATTTTAAAGGGTTTTCCCCATAGTGGGTTTTTTCTTGGTCTCCAACCAATCCTGGTGTCTCTATTTTTGAATGTTTTTCTTCTATTGTTCATTTATGTTCCACTACATTGATGATGATGATGATGATGATGATGATATTGTTCTCTATACATAGTTGCATATGTCACTGAATAATGATGTAAATCTGAATAATGTTATGACACTATGGGGTCAACTTAATGTGTTAATGAATAAATACAATTATCAAAGCAAAGAACAATATAGCCCTATGAAAAGTTAACGTGGTAACAGAGTTGGGCTGAATAAAAGTCATGGAGATCGCCCCCCATGGAGACACCTTTGATGGAAGCAATAGAAGATGGGGGAGTTCTAAAATAACTGTAGGATTTTAAGAAAACCTTAGGAAATTTGTGTGTTAGGGTTTGATGGATATTATGAGGTTAGGGTTTGAGAGAAACCTTGGTTTATGGCAAATATTTGAGATATGAAACCTTGCATGGTCAATGTGAAGATTCTCAAGAACTTGTGACATATTTGATGAAGCCCTAAATGGGATAGTCTCTAGTAGGCATCATTGTTGATAAAGTTGATTGAAGGCAACATTGTTATGTGCACAATGGACAATGATGACTCTTGAAGGTTGGTTCAAGAGGGAGAGGATAACCTCTCATTGAAGATAAGTATTTCTTGACTTATGATTCTCCTTTATGTCTTTACATTTGTCTAGACTTATAGATATGATTATTGTTTTGATTAGTACTTATATTCTATGCATTTATATTTGAGTATTTGGATGTTTCTAACCTCATTGATGAGATGTAATAAGAGGAACCTTATTGAGGATTATTTTAGGTGCAGGAAAGGAAAATATAGAGCTAGAAAAGGTAAAGAGGCACCTGATGAAAAGATGACTAAATGCTACAAGCTACCTATGTCAAATGAGAATGTCTCCTTCTAAAATGGTTCATGCATGCATATGAAATTGATTTGGATTCATGGTTCTTATGATGAAATGGTGCACTTGGTATTGAACAAGTATCTTACATCCTGAAGATGATGAAATTCTTGATTCTAAGAGGCTACATAATGTAGATATAGTGGTATACTTGATGTGATGCGGGAAAGTGTTCCCTCTGCAGACATAGCAACCCCTCTAGCCCTAGAGTGGGTCTAGTCACAACAAGAACAGATCAACAATAGATTTCATTAAACAATCATAGTTGGAGGCCTACCTCAACTAGTGGTCAATGAAGTTCCGTTGCGTTGCTCCAGCTTTTGCTTTCTTCTCCTCAATGAGTGGTCAACCTGAAACAATGCAAAGAGCATACAACAAAGCATGTAATCGGAAAATAGCAATGATCTGTTTACTCACAAAGTCAAGAAGTCACGAGATATCAAGAAAATTACATACAAGACATAGGAAAACATCATTGATTGTATTAATAATGAAATAAGAGCAAGCTTACAACCAAATCCTTGATGTCACAAGTCTTCTCAGAGGAACCCAGCCAGCATGTTCTTCAAGCATTCACTCTTTGAAGATAGACCTCTCAGCATACAAAGCCTCTCTCTCACTCATAAGTTATTACACAAAGTTAAGGGCACTTCACAACCTTCCACAAGCTATCAACAATCCCACACTTGCCACACACACACCAGCTATCTATCAAACTCAAAAGCACTGACAGCACTGCTCAATCCAAGAAATTGCCAACTAGCTGATCATAGCAAAGGTGAGTGTTTAAATAGGAGAAGGAGTCTCCATGAAAGGTGGAAGAGAGAGCTTATCCCCAAGGAAGGTAGCACAAATGATGGAACTGCCATACCAGAGAAGGAGGGCAACACAAACTATGACAACAACCAGGTCTGGAGACATCCAGAAGGCCGACTGTTGGAACGAATTCGCCTAATATGGATCATCGCAAGTGTATAACTAAGATTTAGCGCTGACATCGCTAGGATGTAATGTAGCCAGTCAGACCGTCGCTAAAGATAGCAAATAGCCTCATGCTAGAGCATGAAATCAGACCGTCATGGGAAACAGATGTACTTTCGCGCTAGAAGTGTGGCTGGATTGTTAACAACCGTTTTTCATCGCGTATATTAAGTCCATTCTTGCGATGAGGCAGATAACTTAGGAAAAGCGGGTCAATGGAAACATAAGAGAGCATTTTTTTAGTATGAGCATGTTTGACTTGGACACATGACACAGTAGAAGGACTGGGAGTGAAGGCAGTGACAAATTGCTATGTAAGAGATGCCCCCTAAAGTATGAAGCCCGAGAGAGTGGGAGGGGTGAAATGCTTTACGAAACTAACTGAGCTGGAACACCATCTGGAAGAACCTGTAGGTGCAGGTACAACTGATATCTCTGATAGTGAAATACATGTAGTCTAGGCATGGGCGCAGCCATCCAAAAGACATACGAACTAGGTCTATGGTATGGACGCAACCATCCAACTAATAAGACCATGATAATGATAAAGGTATGGTTGCAACCATCCATGAAGACTCAGGTATGGTCGCAGCCATCCATCAATGAGTCATGTAATCACGAACCAAGCCACGTAGCCCGAACATGTGTAATCTGAGTTCAAGGTCTTGAACCTAACCGATCATAGTAAAAATTCTAGCATGCGAATAGAGGTGCTAAAGTCGAGCATGATAGAAAGTCACTTGATAACTGGCCAATGAGTAAAATTGTTAACAAACATGAGAGAAACCACCAATGATGCAAATGTTTCTCAAGGTACTGTATAGTACAATCCATGAAGTGTGAAAAATGAGTTGAAGTCGAACACTCATGGAATCACCCAATCGACGACCAATGATGAAAGTTGACTGTCAAGCACAAAGAACTTGCCATTAAGGCATTCAAGCTCCAAGGTACCAAAGGGGATCTCTAGGCCAATCTCCTGGATAATGAGTTGATGTCGACAAGAGACGATCCGTCGTAGGAGGGCCATATTGTTTCCCCCATCAACAACATGAGATAAGGAACAAGTGGTAGATGGCGAAACAGAGGATCAGAGGAGGAAGCAAGGATGTAAACTGTAGACGGATTATACTCTTGAACATGTTGGCGACATGACTCCAGAGGGTGGCAGCATTCAAATACCAAGGAATTAGAGGGTTCATGGAGACAACATGAATTAGAGGGAATAAGGCTAAATGGCAACCCAAACCCGCGAAAGGCCAAATGACGATGTATGGATATCCCAACCTGACAAGAAGCAAGGGTGTCAATGTTCAAGAGTGACTAGCTGCCATAAACAGTCAATGATAATTTCCAAATTTTCCCCCACCATTGTTGGTGAGTACCCTAATTATTTTTGAAAACAAGCTTGAAGGGGATAGCATGTGCTTGTGATATAAGTGCGACCTTCGGTCGAATCCAACCTAGTAATAGTTTAACGAGCCCTAGGGAGGAAAATCTCGAGCCTCGTCATGGTGACGAGTCCAATGTCGTCAGGTTTAATGAGTCTGACATAGGGAAAACTTGGAGTCTTTTTCATGTCTAGAGAGTTTGAAAAAGACATGGAAAAGGAAACTCTAGGGGGGTCCTTTTTTGTAGATTTGTGTCCCTCAAGCCCGAAAAGGTATAAAACAATACTTGAGAGAACCACTTGAACATTACAATCAAGGAGTAATTTTCATGATTAGTTACCTCGACCCGAAAAAGTAGAAAAGCAATCGAAACCACGTCGTTTCATAACTAATAACGAGCCCTAAAACAACAAAATCTCGGCAATCTTTTCACGTTTACAAGGTCTAAAAAGAGATTAAAGCAGACCGCCTCTTATTTCATTTAACATGTCAAGACAGAAAAATAATCGGCAATATTTTCATATTTTACGAGTCAGAAAAGAGCTTAAAGGAGACTCGTCCTAGAGGAACGAGTGGTATAAAGGGTAGAAACTAGTTTCGGCAATGGTGGAACTGCTCAAAACATGTAATGGTCAAGAGGCTGGCTAATAAAACCACTCATCACTGTGGTTCCTCATTTCTATCTTCTAATTTCTCGGGTATAATTGTTATTATCTTATATTTTTGGGTCAGATATATAACATTAATTTTGTGAACAATTTTATGTAATATGACTATTATTTTGATAATGGAGATGAAATATTTTATGAGCCAGCACTGAGTTCTTTCAGAGGGTTGAAGCTTTTGGGTTAGGGCCCAACCCAAGCTGCCTAGCACCTCTTGTTTTGTATTATATGTTTTTGTTTCAATTCATTAATTATTTGTTGTTAGATAGTTTTTTCTTAGTTAGAATAGGTTGCTTTTGGTGAGTTACATAGTTGTTTCCATTTCAGTTTGCTGAAGTAGGTTAAATAGTGATAGGAGAAAGATACAAAAAGGCCATCAATAGAGGCTTGACCTCCTTTCTTCTGTTTGGGACCAGGAGCTGAGGTCAAGACACTCTTGTTGCCACAAAAACATAGTTTTTCTTCCTCCATGCAATTTCTAGTGTTACAGTTTGATTCAGAGGTTAATGTTTTGCTTCAAATTCATTTTTCCATACTCATTTGTGCTTCTGCAATAAATATCTTTACATGCTTTCCTTTCCATATAGAATTGTTCAAAATTTCATTTTCCTAGGTCAGAATTTAGGTTAACAAGAGATATAGTTTTGTTTTTTGGTACAACTAGCTCTTTTCTTGCTCAGTTTCAGTGTTTTGACTTGCAGTTCTCTTACAGTACATATTTGCTCATAATAAATCAATAAATCAGCCATCACCATCTCCTTTACTACATGTTCATAGGTCATGCATAGCCCTTCGCAAACCTGCCCTAATTTCTACACTTTTCTCATAAAATTTCCTCTCATCTCTTGAAAAAATCCAACCATCATGTTCTTTCCTAAACCTCCTTGGTGAACTTCAGACACCTTAACACATCCCTCTGGTCCTTAGCTCCCATTTTCCACCATTTTTCCACCTTTAAGACCTTTAAAACAACCCTCGGCTGTGGAGGTTAGCCGCTACACCAAAACCCGCAGGTGTTAGTAAACATTACAAGCCAGTAACTAGGATCCCCTGGGTGGAAATTACGGATTCTATAGAGGTGCGGTGATTCTTCCAACACCCCCCCTCAAACGCAGCTTGGGGGAATCGAACCTGGGTCCAAGCTTTGATACCAGGTGGAGGTTTGCTGTTACACCAAAACCCACAGGTGTTGGTAAACATTACAAGCCAGTAACTAGGATCTCCAGGGTGGAAATTATAGATTCTATAGAGGTGCGGTGATTCTTCCAACATCGGCATCCTCCTGTAGATCCTCCTATAGAACCTCTTGTAGATCCCCTGCAGCCTCTTGTAGAATTTTCTATGAGTGACTTTTTGAATTCCGATTGTAGGGAAAGCCTCCAGAATGTTTCAAGATGCCTCTTAGGACCCCTCCACACCTTCCTACACCTCTGTAGATCCCAAGGCAACCCTCCATCACCACCTAATCACTGCCACATCCATAAACGAATAAATTACATGCACAATAATTTCACATAAAATACATAAGAATCCCAAAAAGACAAATTTTCCTCATTTTCTTCTAGAAATAGCTTGAATAGGTTTGGTTTACTTCCTCAGTAGGTAATGACATTCATTACATAGGTTTTCATCTCTCTTTCTACAATAGTAGGGTTAGTTGGTAAATTGAGGTTTGCTAAATTTACAACACATTTCAATCTTCTTTCTCTTTCTGGAAGTAGAGTAGCCTTTGTAGAGTTAGCTTTCTTTCATCACATTTAAAGCTTCTTCTGGAATTCATAGAAGTTGACTTGAGCTCCTAGTGATCTTGCGCCAGCTGACCAAGTGACAACCTATAGTAAGAACTAGTACTTGTGCATACAACACCGTTGCTTCCAAGTTTGTTACAAACTACTAGGATGATAAAAGTAAAGTAGGAAGCCCCGGGAGTTGTAGCATTATTGTTGCAATATTGGTGCTCACCATCAAGTCTGATCATTGCATATATCAGTAAGAAATATTAAGGCATCATCATCAATCAGATATTCATCAAGTCATCAACAACTTATGAGTATCAAAAGCACTTCTAAATAATATCCACATACTGTAGTCATCAGTCATCAAGACAGAAAAGATAATTGATAATTGTCTGAATCATGTAAACTCATTTTTCTAAGTCTGTCCCACTACTTCTTCATCAAACCAACATATACACGACTGTGCAGCTTCTAACTCACATATATACGTGACTTGTCTTCATGATAATTGCGTATGAGAATTAGAAAACTAAAATTTCATTCTTTCAGTTCCTTCTGAGTCTGTTATGTATGTATAAGCTATGCCACATCTTTCTGTCTACAATTCCTTCTTCTTCCATACCTTGGAGTGTGACGATGTTTGTTCCTTTTGGTATGTTGGCCGAAATTTTCTCCTGCATTCTTTTTCTATATGCCCAAACTTGTTACACGCATAACATATTATATGTTTCATATTCCCTCTATAGAAGTTAATGGCTTTGTGACCAAACATATTGGAGGAAAAACAATATCCCTTAAAGTACTTGGAAGCTGATGGTATCTCTGTGTGAAATTTATTAGCTTGAATCATTCTACTTCTACATCTGGCTGCCGTATGTCCCAAATTATGACATATAAAAAATTCAACATTGTTCATTAGAGGAAAGAACCGATTATCACTTCCATAGTTACAAGTAAATGATTTTCTTTGAAGGACTTATTTCCTTGGTTGTTGATGGGGTTGACCTCTTATCTCCTTGTTGAACATTTCAGATTTTGCACTAGAGTTCCTTGCTTCAGTTTGTGAGCTAGATTCACCTTTAATAGTTTCATGAAAGCCAAGACCAGATTTGTTGGCAGGAGACCTTTGACTACTATGAATATCATCCAAAAGCTTAGTACTATCTTGAAATTGTAAAAGTTTATCCTTTTCTTCTAATTTACCTTTTAGGATATTTACCTCAACCTGATATTTCTCTTCCTTTTCAAGATATTGCTTCTTCATGATTTCTTTAGCTTTTCTTCCTTCTTCCACTTGTTGCCTTAATTCTAGAACTTCATTTTTTGTTCTTCAAATGCCTGGATTAGTTCTTCATTTCGCTTATTCGAATTTTTGAGATCTTCTTTTAGAGAAACAACCATAGCTTCAAGACCTTCACAGTAGTTGGTTCTTTCTATAATTTCCTTGATTGTTCTATCTTTTCCATTCACTTCATTTCTCAATGATGTCACTTCATCCTACAACCTTTGACTTTGATCTTCCTTTTCCTTGTACTACTTTTTTATTTCGTTTCCTTCCTTCAACTGGGCTTTTAACCTGGTCACTTCTTCTTTGTAGGCACATTCCCTTTTATCAATTAGATCTTTTTGATCTCTAATTGTGTCTGCAAACCTTTTAAATTCTACCTCTATTTGATTTCTTTCTCTTTCACCCATAAGAGAAAATTCAGTGGTTTCGATGTCGCTTTCATTGTCTTCAAATGAACAGAGAAATGTATCACCAGAGGAAAACAAATTCATACCTGATAATTCTTTTGCTTGTTCATCTTCATTCTGAGGTGATTTTGAATCTGAAGAGTTTCTTCCACATAATCCCTAATCATATCTCCAACTGTCATATTTCCCTTGAGATTCCTTCTTCTTTTGAGGTGATTTCTTCTTTAGCTTCTTTCCCATTGTTTCTACAAATCTCCTTCAAGCGATCAAGCTTCTGCGAAAGGACGTGCTCTAATTCCAATTATTGGAAATAATACTGAGAGGGGGGGTGAATCGGTATTTACAAATCAATAACTCTTTCATTTCCATAATTAGATTTATATACACTACTTCAAAGAAGGGAACTCGCGTGTGCACACAACTATTGTTAAGGCAACCAGTGTATATCCAGTGAACTTATGATTTAGTTAATTCATCATATGTTCATCTTTAATCAATGCATCAATAATTTATTAAACATTAAATAATAACCATGTGTAGTAATTATAGAATAAACCATCACACATAAAAAACACACATGAACACCAAGATTTAAAGTGGAAACCCAATGCAAGGCAAAGACCACCTGTTGTTGTCTTCTTTTAATATAAGAAAATCTTATTTACAATCTTGTACTGGTGAAGAATCATACTAGTACGCAAGCACCCACTTGTAGAAGGCTACAACATTCTCTCGTTCTCTAGCTTCTATTGGAAGGGAGCTAAAACATCCTTGCTCTTGTACTAGCCAATCCATTTACTAGTACGTAGGCGCCGACCTACAGAAGTCTCTGACCTTCACTCGTTTTCCAGCTACTATCGGAAGGGAGATCCAACCCCCTGGCTCTTTTACTGACTGATATGCTTACCAGTACATAGGCGCTGACCTACAGAAGGCTACGACCTTCTCTCTTCCTCCAAAGACCAGTTTCATGAATTTTTAGACTGGATACTCCTAGAACACAATACCACAATCTAAAGGCCGTGTTTCATCAAATTTTCATATTGGACCCATCAACAACATTGAAGCTCAAAATCGACCACAACTGCAATACAACCATCAAATACATATGTATCAACCAATCACCGAAACCCAATCAATCTCTGATATAACTGAAACCCAATCATCAATATATGATATAACTGAAACAATCAATCATGGAAACCTATAAACCTCTGACACAACTGAATCAAACAATCACTGAACCTTTGACACAACTGAATCAACCATTCATTAAAACTTAATCAAATTCAACCAATCAACTGGAATAGACAGATCACTATAACCAGTACATAGATCTGAACCTAGAACATTGCATCAACAACCAAAACTAATTGTAACCTCAAAAGACATGTGTCAGAATGTATACACTCCTTTAATGAAGCAAACTTGCATGTATATGCTACATCCTTTTTCCAACCTACGTACATCTCTAAAGATACTGAATCAAAAAACTTTTGAACCACAAACTATACCAACCAGTGACATCCTCAAGATCTACTGTCATATTACAAAGTTCTAAATAGATATCAACGAGGATCACCCTTCTTTCTCAATAACTTCTTTAATGAGACACAAACTCTTTATGCATTTAGTTTGACGTACAGATATAAGAAGTCTTCATTGATAGACAACAATGAAACAACAACATTGATCTGATAGATCAGTCATCCTTTAACATCAAGCTTTTCTTTTGCATACACTACTTGGATGTGCCAAACCAATGTGTATAAGCACTTTTATCAAAGTGGACCAGCATACAGATATGCAAATACTAACTTAAAAACTTCACAGCTATTCCAGACTTTAGTCATACCAAGATCATAAAATTTACAGAATAAAACATGCATCAGTATTCAGATCTAGACTATCCATGATCAAACCACCTAATAATAATTCATTTTAGGTCTTATGATCTCGATCCATCATCCATCATCAACCACATAGGTGCATACTTAGTTCAAATCAAGCAAAGTGTCAGAAACCCATAACTTGCATATTTGATCGAACACTTCATAAGATATTCAATGCTTGCACACATAGCTCTTTGATCTTCTCCTCCTTATATACTTAGATCCTTTGTCAATACCTCAGACCAAAAGCACTTAGGACCAATACCTTGGACCAAATACCTAGGGCCAATACCTCAGACCAAATACCTTGGACCAATAGCTTGGACCAAATACCTCAGACCAAAACTTTGGTTTTCTAACATGTACATGCTTTTCCTCCTATGGGAGTGTGTGTATATGTATATGCTCTCTTTGTTCTGTGGACCAACGTGTATACGTTGTTTTGACTAAGTGGAGTTGTGTATACTTCTTAAATTGCTTTACATCAACCTTTTCCTTTACCTTCTTTATTCTGATCAGTAGATCTTAGTTCCATCTTCCTGTTCTTCTATACTAGTGCCTTATTACCTCTGAATAGACTTGTTACACTGTAATTTTCATATTACTTCTGAAATGATTCCTTTGAACTGCCCTACATTTTGTCACATCTGTAAACACAACTGCCATGCATTCTATCACATCTGACATCTCTCTTGTAGATTCATCTAGTTACCATATACAAGTGAGTTATTCTGCTACAAGTGGGTTTCCATCAAGTACAACACATGCATCATAATGCCAATAGTATATTATGATAGCCCATCGTAGAAAGCTTAAAATTCTTTGGAAAGCACAGGACAAATAAAGCGATTGGTTAATTCCAGTGAGAATCTTGTGCTCCTTATGATCAAGCAGAAAAATGATACGAAGCATGAATCTTTTACAAGTTGTGACATAAAGCTAACAACTGATTTAGTTGATTTGGTCAATCAATATGGAGATATTTTCCAAGAACCAAAGGGGTTTCCACCAAAAAGGGAATTCATCACGAACTTCAGCTATAACAAGATTGTCCACTCCCAAATTTTGGTATGTATCAAATTTCAATTCTGGAAAGTTGAGAGATTAAGAAACGTGTCTAGGAACTTTACGATAGATTTTTCAGCGTAAATCACAATGTGATTTACACTGAAAAATCTATCATAAACTTGATATGGATCACAGAAGCCTCAATTCAACAATGCCTAGGAATTGTTAGATAAAGGTGTAATTCGTCCCTCTACTTGGCCATGTGGTTCACCAATTGTTTTGGTACCTAAGAAAGATGGAACCTGGTGTATGTGTGTAGATTATCAAGCTTAGAATAAAATTACCATAAAGAATTGATACCCACTACCCAGAATAGATGATTTTCCAGATTAGTTGAAGAATGCAAAATATTTCACTAAATTAGACTTCAGAAGCAGATATCATCAAGTTAGAATAGTTGTGGAGGATATTTGGAAGATTGCTTTTAAAACCAAATAGGGATTGTTTGAGTGGCTGGTTATGCCTTTTGGTCTTTGCAATGCTCTAGCTACATTCATGAGAGTTATGAATGATGTTTTAAGATCCTTTCTTGATGTGTTTATAATTCTCTATTTAGATGATATTTTGATATTCAACAAATCATGAGAAGAGCATGTCAAGGATGTGAGGAAAGTGTTAAATGTCTTGGAAAAAAGAACAGTTATTTATAAAGATGTCTAAATGTGAATTCAGGAGAACTTCCTTAGTGTATTTGGACCACATAGTTCGAGGAGGTGAGCTAAAGATTGACCCCTCTAAAGTTTTGGTCATTGTGAATTGGCCAATTCCCAAATCCATTACAGAAGTAAGGAGTTTGCTCAGAGCAGCACGGTACTGGAGGAATTTCATTACCAATTTCTCTTCTGTAATAGCTCCACTACATGCTTTGAGTAGCGTGAAGGTTGTCTTCTAGTGGGGAGGCAAAAAAAAGAATTTGATGCTTTAAAACAAAAGATCAATTCAAACCCAGTTTTAGCATTGCCAGATTTGAAATACAAACAGATGCAAGTGACTACGCCATGGGTGCAATTCTTTTACAGCATGGTAAGCCCATTTCATTTCATTGTAACATTTTTAATGGTGTTGTTATTAATTATCCTACCTATGACAAATAGATTTACGCATTGGTGTAAAATGCGAAGAAATGGAAGCATTACATGATGGGAAAAGAAACCATTATTCACACCGATCATCAACCTTTGAAATATCTACAATCTCAAAGAAAATTGCAACAATCAAGGCACTTTCATTAGATGGGATTCTTATAGCAATTCCACTTGGTAATCAGGTACAAGAAACGTATTCATAATAGAGTTTATGATATGCTTTCCAGACCGGTCATTAATGTAGCCGTTTTACCCAAGAATCATTATGTTTTTCCTTAAAGTTATGTTGAACAATATGCACAAGATGCTGACTTTCAAGAGGTATATTCAAACTTGAGTCAACGCCACCAAGTTGAGGAATTAGACTACCATGCACATGATAATCTATTGTATCATTTGGGAAAAGTTTGTGTTCCATAGGGAGAGAGAGTAAATGTCACAAGGGAAGTGCACACTTCTCTTATTGTTGGATATTTTGGTGTAAGTAAAATAGTGGCAAATCTTCAGAGGTATTTTTATTGGCCTTCTATGCTTAATAGTGTGTGATGTTTTATTAGAGGTTGTTCATTGCGTGCACTCAGTAATCCTAGTAATAGGAAACTAGGATTGTACACACCACTTCTAATGCCTTCATGTCCAAGGAAGAGTGTTTCTATGGATTTTTTGGGAGGTTTGCCTTTATCAAGAAAAAGTCATGATTATTTGTACATAATTGTGGATAGGTTCAGCAAGATGTGCATATTGATGCCTTGTAAAAAAAAAATATAGCTAAACAAACAAATAAACTTTTTCTTTTAAAATGTATGGGTTCATTTTGGATTACCTACTTCTATTGTAAGTGATTGTGATTCCTGATTTGTTGGAAATTTTTGGTCAAGTTTATGGAACTTGATGGACACCAATTTGAAGAAAAGTGCATCCTTACATCCGCAAAACAAATGGTCAAACTGAAGTAGTTAATATAACAGTTAGTCATTTTCAAAGAGGATATTGTAGCGAACATCCTAAGTTGTGGGATGAACAATTGCATTATATTCAGCATGCTTACAACCGAGCAAAACACTCTTCTACTCTAACTTCGCCTTTTGAGGCATGTCTTGGTTATTTTCCCAAATCACCTTTGCATTTCATCTTTCAGAAATATTTATCTGTAGATGGACATAGCGACATAGACAAAGAAAAAAAATTCATTGAACAAATTTAGTTGATTCACTAAACAGTTCATGAACAACTAGAAAATAGTTAAGGAATGTATAAGGTGAGGCATGATATCCATCGTGTGGATCATCAATTTCAAGTAGATGATGAAGTTTGGCTTTACATTAGCAAAGAAAGGCTTCAAGGTGAAGGTAAAAAGCTTAAACCAATCTATTATGGTCCATTTAAAATTCTGGAAAAGATTAGTAATAATGCTTTCAAGCTTGATTTTCCCTCATATATGCAAATTTATTCCATTGTAAATGTTGAAAATTTGAGATTGTATGAGCCTCCTTTTATTGAAGATCAAGGAGAAAGTGTACAGATTCCATCAATTGAAGATTTTTCTCCGTAATTCCTCGATGAGCTTCAACAAGACACCATACATGGCAGAAGAACAAGGTCTCAAAGAGGGGAAAGGTTGATTATCTTTGAGTGGGTCTCAAAGGTACAAATCCACCAAAGGCCAAATGGATTGAAGAGGGGAAGGTGAGGGAACATTACCCTCATCTGGTCCATAACTAAAAGTGATCCTTTTGGGGTCCAAAATGCGTCTAGTAGGGAGGAGTGATCAGGTGCTAAAAATTCTGCTCAAAAATCAAAGTGTTAGAATCTTGATAAGTTTAGCTTTAGATCAAAGAGCTCATCATTCTGAATCCAATGGTGCAAAAAACACTCAAATCCGAGTTCACATGCAGAAGTTAAAACAAGTCAAATTTCAAGTTTGACTTGTCTACATGGTAGGATTGGATGACATGGAAAAACCCTTCAGTGAATGACGAGCCGCCAAGTGGCAATCCACCATTGGCTCTCGCATATCGCATATCACAGGAAATAGGCCGATCGTGTAATCACAATTGCAGGCAAGGAGGAGTTAAGGTCATCAGTCCCGACAAGGTTGGGAGTAGCGATGCGATGTGATCACATATCGCAATCGCAGTGGCAATACGAATTGGACCCCAGACGTTGTGATGCGATATTGACCCAGATTGCGATGTGATAAACCATAATTTCATATCGTAATGACATAGAGAACAAGCTCGCATTTTATTACCACAAGACATCACCGATTGTGATTCGTGATCCAGCCGATAGGTTATGGCCCATGGTGTAGCAAAAATCTCGCTCAGTTAGCGGATTTTGGAGTGAAAATGTGGTTTTCTATCCGTTTTGGAGAATTTTGTGGAGTAAATAGTGGGAGAACCAGGAGAAGTCATAACTTCTTCAATTCTTATCCAAGTGGGATGCAAAAAGGCTAGATAGCCATTTTTTGAGTATTCTGAGCTCATTGAGATAGGTTTCAGAGGCATTTGAGCATTGTAAACACACTTTTGTTGTAATTTTGAGCATAATAGAGTGGCACAAACCATTGGAAGCTGGACCAAGGAGACGTAGCCCAAGAGGGGTGAACTCCTTTATCATGTGCTTATTATGTGTTGTATTTTGATGTTTTTTGCTATTATATTATTGTTGTTCAACATTTTTTTTATGTTAAATTGTTTGTAACATTTACATAACAAACTCTCATGGGAACAAGTGAATTAAGAAAAAGTATTGAATCCTTAAGCACTTGATAAGAAAATGATAAGCATCTTGGGTTTTATTCTGAATGGGAATTAGCATAGCATTACTAATCTTCTCCATTTAAGATCAAGTCCACATACCAATATCTGACCAGTCATCATCATGTAATCATGTCATCATAACCCATCGAGTCTCAGGTATCTCATTAGCCTGTATCATCACTATTCATCTCGATTCATTTGTTTCTTATTCCCAATTATCTCTTGATTGTTCCTACTCATGTGTTGAACATTCTCAAATCTAAAAGAAGAAGAATTTCGACATCCAAGGGGAGCTCAATCTACCACTCTCTGTCCATAGGGCTACTGCTTGGAATCACTTCCAACTGGCTACTACCTAGGGTTATCGAAGGGGAGCAAAATATGTGATTTGTATCATCTTCAGAGAGCATACCATCAGGGAGCACGTATCAACCTAGAACCACATCAAGGAGCACATATCGATATGGAATCTCATTGGGGAGCTACTATTACGACCCCATATCGAGAAATAGGATATCCAAACACACAAGGGAGCATAACTCAACCTTGGAATCACATCGGGGAGATCATTTTCAAGCCGAAATTGCATAGGGGAGAAAATATAAGCCCAATCCTATTTCATGTTGATATCAGTAGGGGCGTTTTGAGGTCTAAAATGGGCCTCCTAAGGAAATTATAAAATAATAGTGGAAATAATAAAATAATATTAGATTACATCATCAAATTTTAGAGGGGAAAAAGGAAAAATTATTTTTTCAACTCGTATTTTCAACTTATCTCCCTATGGGTTTATTCAATTTTTGAGCAGAAACACTCATTGGATGTAGAATTTGATTCCGCATCCAAGGAGTACCCATGTTGCATACTTTCAATGGACCATGATACATGAAAAACGTGATTGCAATCACATTATTTCATGCATTTCTCATTTTTCTTGTTGCAGGGTCCATCAAAAGTTTGCAACATGGGTACTCCTTGGATGAGGAATTGAATTTTTCATCCCATGAGTACTTCCGCTCGAAATTTGAGTAGAACCTTAGGGAGATAAGTTGAAAAAGTAGTTTTATTATTTTATTATTTTTTCATCCTTTTACCCTTTTACTCCAAAAATGGTGAATCATCCCCTATGGTTGACATCATCATCTTGAATCCTATTGGTTCTTATCAATTTTAT
>APFE031108945.1:2519-17678 GCA_000404065.3 Pinus taeda
ATCCAGGCGTGATTTTGATACGTGACTCTTTCACTGGATGGCTGCGACCATACCTGAGTCTATTCATCGATCCTAACTAGATGGCTGCGTCCATGCCACATATATCATGTATTTGAACTATCATACTGTATCTCTCCATGCAGATTCTGGGCGGCAGCTAGATATGGTCTTGTAAAGCACTTCACCTCTCTCTCTCTCTCTCGAGGCTCATGCGTTAGGGGGCATCTGTTACGTAGTAATTTGTCACCGTTGGTCACCGTCCTTGTTACCCCTGCTTTCGCACAATAGAGGACACATTTATGGACCTGTGACCAGTGACACAACTTAAAAACACTTGCATTGGATTCTCCTAATTATGAACTTCAAAATCCCTGAAGACACCTTTTGAAGATTAGCCCTAAAAAATGCCCTTTTTCCATTAGCGTGGGTCCACAGTGTCTAACCTGCGCCAATGGCTCAGTTCCTCCAAAGAGGGTGCGCCCATGGACGCTCTGTCACAGAACAAAGCCTGCGCCACCCAAAATTGGTCATGATTTTTGGCCAGCGCGCACTGAAGTGTTTTTTCCTCCATTGCTCATGCAGTTCTGTGGGGAAAAATCCCATGGAAGTGGTCGAGTGTCATCTTTTTTATCCATGACAACCCAGTTCAAAGGCTATTCTGGGACAATGCCAAATCTTCAGTAGGTGTCCGGATACAATGCATACTCCCTCCTCCTCCATCTATAAATGACTGTCACCCTGCATTGAACCAGGAAGTTTTTGAGAGAGCTAAGGTGAGCTAAGATTATGCTAGATTGATAGTGAGAATTGAGAGCTATATAGGAGTTATGCTGCCAAAATATTGAGAGAGGAGGTCACTTTGCATGACATGTTTAGCTGCTGACCCAGTCGGAGGAGATTTCAACGTCAGGCCTCTTTGGTTGTAATCCTTCTCTTCTTTTATTGAATAATGAACAACTATCATTATGGTTCCACTCACGTGCCTTTTGATGATATTTGAGTTATATCTTGTCTGACCGATATATAATTGCATGTACTGGATTTTACGCTTGTGTTGGATTGTTCTTTGTTTGTGCAGGTGTCCGTACGTGGAGCGTAAGGATATGGACCAACCAAGCTAAGGACGGAGCGACGTTTCTTCTACAACAAATAGCGTTGGATTCCAGGTAGATCATTCTGATCGATCTTTAAATTATGCAATTAGGAACCTGCGTGTAGCATGTGTGATTGTTGCTAGACCCGTGTTGGGCTAGTGGGATCGCCTCTGCCCGCAGAGGGGATTTACCAGTTCAACACCCATGTATATACGCACTTTCATCACGGTCAACCTGCGTATATCTCTCTCTTCACCTGCTGCACTATGATCTATCCTCTGAGTGAGTTTCCATCACCTGTATCATACACAGAGTGAGTTGCCATCAAGGACAACACTTGAATCATAATGCCAACATTCTCCTAGGAATAGGCCCTTCAGGTTCGAGAATATCTGGCTCTCCCACCCAGATTTCATCAGTAACATTGAAAAATGGTGGTCTGAAGACTTGCAACTCCAGGGATAAAAAATGTACTTCCTTCATAAAAGACTAAAGCATGTCAAGTTCAGGCTCAAAGAATCGAATAATAAGGATTTTGGTAGCATTTTTGTGAACAAAAAATCATTGGAAATCAAAATTCAGGAACTCAATTAGGCACTGATCAAAGATGGCTTTGACAAAGTCAAAAGTGATCAGGCTGGTAAACATCATCAAGAATGGGAAAATTTATGCCAACAAGAGGAAATATTTTGGAGGCAAAAGTATAGAGTTCAATGGCTCAAGGAAGGAGAGCGGAATGCAAGATTTTTCCATAGATCCACTATGGCTAATAGAGCAAACAACAGAATCTCCACGATAAAGGACGAGAATGGGGAGCTTCAAAACACTCATAAGAATGTTGAAGTTTTGCTTGTTCAGCATTTCCAAAACATCACTCGAGAAAACAATCCAAACAGGGAACAGTCCATCAGGGAAATTATAAGGCATATCCCTAAGCTGGTGTCTAGAGAGTACAATTTTAACATCAATAGACCTATTACTAAAGAGGAGGTCAGTGAGGTTCTCAAAGACATGCAGAATTGCAAAGCACAGGCCCGGATGGTTTCAATGTGGATTTTTTTAAAGCTTGTTGGCATATTGTCAAACATGATATTCTGAATGTGGTGGAGGATTCTAGGGGTAGAAAAAATATCCTGAAAGCCCTCAACACCTCCTTCATCTCCCTAATCCCCAAACAGGATTCAACTCAAATTGTAGATAAGTACGGACCCATAGCTTTATGTAATGTGGTATACAAGATAATATCTAAGGTAGTGGCTAATAGACTAAAAGCTCTCCTTCCTTCTTTAGTGTTAGAGGAACAATTAGGTTATGTGGAGGGTAGACAAATTTTAAATAACATGATTCAAGCCCATGAGATGTTCCACACACTTACCACTAAAAGGTAGGCAGGGATGATCATGCAATTGGATATTGCCAAAGCATATGACAAGGTGAATTGGATTTACATCAAGAAGTTTCTCACTGCTTTTGGGTTCGACCATAACTCGGTCAGATGGGTCATGGCTTTGGTGACTTCTTCCAGCTTTTCAATTTTGGTTAATGGCTCTCCCTTAGAGATCTTCATTCCTTCTGGAGGCCTCAGGAAGGGAGACCCGCTCTCTCCCTTTCTTTTGATTCTCATGATGGAGGGGCTTGGAAGGTCCATTAAGCATGCCAAGGCAATGGACAAAATCAAAGGTCTTCAATTATCTGAGAATGGTCAAGCTTCGACTCACCAACAATTTTTAGATGACACCACGCTGCAAGGAATCCCCATAGTCAAAGAAGCTTCAGCCTACAATCAAATCTTGAAGGAATTTGCCATCGCTACAGGTATGGAAGTCAATCTCTCTAAGTCAAAAATCTTCTTCTTAAACACTAACATTGCTATTCAGAGAAATATCTCAAGAATTATTGGCTTCCAAAGGGATTCCCTCCCCACAAAGTATTTGGGAATTCCTCTCACAGCCAGACCAATGAACAAGAGTATCTGGGAATCGGTGCTTAATAAGTTGTAGGACAGAATAAAAAATTGGACCTTCAGAGTCTTGAACGTGGCAGGCAGGTTGGTTCTGACAAAGGCAGTTCTACAATCTATCCCCGTTTTCATGTTATCAGCCCTCCCAACTCCCAAAGGTGTTTTAGAGCAATTCAAGAATATCCAAAGAGATTTCCTCTGGGGTAAGGAAGAAACAAAGAAGAAATGGGCCCTGGTCTCTTGGGGATAAATTCAGTAAACCCAAGAGCCAGGGGGGCCTAGGCTTGGATGATCAGGAGATTCTTAGTAAAGTTCTAGGAGCCAAGATTTGGTGGCGATGGGTTCAAGAGCCAAAAGCCCAGTGGGCAAGGATCTAGAAAGAGAAATACGCCAACTCTTGGCACACTAATGATCTCATAAGAATGTTTGGAAATTTAAAAGGCTCTCACATCAGGAATATAGCTTGGGAAAATAGAAGCTTAGTTCAAAAAAATAGTTTTTGGCAAATCAGAGCAGGAGATATTGCATTCTTTTGGGAGGACAAATGGAAACAAGAACCAACGCTGTTAACAGAGGATTTTTTAAGCCTCAAGCAGGAAACATATTCCCAAGGGTTAAACAAAGTTAAGGATTTCTAGGATTGTGCTCAGATCTCTGGAAAGTGGAGAAGCTCGAGAAAAATTGACTGCAGAGATGATAGCCCCATAAAAATTAAAGCAGAGGCTCTTGGGAGCTTGCTTAAACAAAGGATGATTTTAGTAATAGAGGGGCAGGATCAATTGAGATGGGGCAATAATAATAAAGGCACCTTTAATCTTAAGGAAGCTAAAAGTATTCTCCTTGGGCTTGATTCCATTGTTCCAGAAAAGACCTGGCAGCACCTCTGGAAGCACCAAGGTTGGATGAATATCAAGCTTTTCATGTGGTTGGTTCATCATAAGAAAATTTTAACTAGGGACAAAATTAGGAAAAGGGGTGTTATGGGGCCTTCCAGATGCCAGCTCTGTGAAGAGAAGGAGGAGACTATGGAGCACATTCTCAGCAACTTCTCTTACACCACTTGGTTATTGGATTCTTTCTCTACCATTTTCCAACAGATAGATAGGGACAAAAGTAGTATCACAAATACCCTAAACAAGTGGAGAGGAAACTATTCGAAGAATGAGTTCCTTAATTTGGCCTGGACCTTCACGCCAAGCTTCATAATTTGGAATGTTTGGAAAGAAAGGAATAAAAGAATTTTCAATAATGAAAAGTCCATCCATCATCGTCTATTTGATCTGATCCTAAAACAGCTCCGGGAGACAGTTAGCACCACAGTACACAATCTCCCCAAAAATCCCCCCTCTGAGACTAAGCTGAGAATTCTCAGACAACTGGGAAGGAAAGGGATTATTCCCCAAGTATTAATCAGGAAGGACATAGCTATGGATATAGAGAAGGATTTTTGGCAACCTCCACCGAAAGGCTATCTGAAATACAACATTGATGGGGCTTCAAAAGGCAACCCGGGAAAAACTAGTTTTATAAGAGTTTTAAGAGATGAAGAGGGCAATATTATCTTTATTTTCCACTGCCATTTAGGAAGAGCCACAAATAATATGGCAGAATTAATGGCTCTGGAACAATGTCTAGAGTTTCTGATCCAAAACCATGGCTCAAATGTCATTGTAGAAGCAGACTTAGAGATTACTATTAACTCTGTGAAAAGAATCAACTGTGGTACTTAGCCGGAGAAAGTCTCTAATCACTGAAACTAATCTAGGTCTACTAAATAATCTAAGCTCACCTCTAGGGACTTCAAACGGTTAGTTTCAACCATGTTCGACGATCTGCCAATAAACTAGCGGACCTTCTGGCCAACCAAGGGGTGAGCAATGCAGATTGCGAGATGGCAAAAAAGTGGCAGGAGATACCTCAAAGCCATTTAAAGGCTCTCTGTGATGAACAAGCTGCAGAATACAGAGAAGTGTTCTGATATCAGGCCAGGATGACAAGCATGAATTGATTTTTCCGGCAAGAACATACACAACCTATCAGTATGTACTTGGTAGAAGGGCAAGCTAAGTTATGTCTCATTTGATCTCGGAGTCAGTTGAACGGGGTCCCCAGGTTTTCGGAAGATAATTTGCTGGGTCGTTTCCCAAACAACCACAGTATCGGGTTCAAGTTCCATATTAGGAATAGGCAGAGTGCGAGGTTAGTTTTCCTGGCAGCTGGAATTTTCCCCCTTTCAGCTTTCGAGCTTGAAAACCATGCTCTAGTTAGCTTTTCAAAGATTGCACGACTCATGAGGGGTTTGTGGTTTTGTAGTTTCGGGAGAGATCCCATAGGGATTGCAACACGTGCCAAGGTGGTTTACTTTGAAACCACCCTCGATCGCACACTATATTTTAGTCGTGTTAGTTTGTGCGATATGATTCCTAGCCGTTGGATCCAACAACCAAGATCAACAGTTGGGATCGAACATGTAGTTTTGTGGGGCCAGGTGGGCTTTATCCATTCTTCCTTTTTGGCACGTCTTTTTCCTCTTTCAAGGTGTGTAGGTATTGCACGGTTGGGGGTGTCTGTGGTCGTTTGTCAGCTCCGGGGAGTGTGTTTTTTTTGGAACTTTCCTAGTGGGTGGGGGTTCTTGTTGTCTTTCCATGTTTGTTTCTCATAAGTCTGGTGATCACTATAGTAGGGTGGGGGGTCTTTGTCATTGGCAGGGATTCCTTTTTCCCGAGTTCTTTTAAAGGATCGGGTTTTTTTGTAAAATATGTAATTTTTCTTTTGGATTAATGAATAAGAAGATTCAGTGCTTGCTTCAACAAAAAAAAAAAAAAGTGTAGTGAAGCACCCTTTACCCATATTTATGAGTGAATAAGGTTCTCACCTTCCTCCAGTTCTTCAGGTTCACTTGCTTGGATGTTGGTGGTAGCAACGATGGCACTGGGTTTCACATCAATGATCTGCTTCCCCTTGTCTAGAATTGATTTCGACTTCTAACCTTCATTTGACTCTAATTCTTTCAACTCAGTCACCAACTACTACTTTGAGTGACATTCAATGATGTTATACTAAGCGCTCTTATGAAACTTGCACCACTTTCTTTCCTTTATTTCTCTTCCCATTACCCTACTCCGTTTTTGGTTTAACCAGGTTGTACTGGGGTGGTCCACCCTAGATCTATCCTTTATTCTATGGGTTGGTGCTACCTTTTCCTTACTCTGACTATGAGGAATTCATAGATCCAAACTCTCGCTTCTTTTGTTTAAATATCTACTTTAGTTTGATATCATATCAGTATATCATGGAAAATTAAGAGATGTGAAAAAACTCCACAAATTTCTGGATGTATACTTGTAGACTTATAAAGTACTTGATCACCAAATCTCACTCACAGTATTTGATACCCAACTTGGTGCATAATGTATAGAATATATTTGTGAACTCTAGAATTGTTTGTTATGTTGCCTGCTGCAGTGAAATTCATTTAACGTGTTAGTCATCGTAGCTTCCAACATGGTAATATTGTTTCTAAATAGAAACCCTAAAATACCCACAAGTGGGTACGACAAAAAACATTATGGGTTCCTTTGTGTCCTTTGTCTCACAGTAAGTATCCCACCAATCCTTGACATCGGGGATAGTTTTATGTTGTGCAAACATAATTTGATCTCTATTGGAAACATTGTAGACAAAATAATATCCTTTTATTAGATTTAATAATTTATCTAGAGCATCCGCATCGTATCAACATCTATTCGGCCGTGAAGTACAATAATATCAAAAATAACTTGTATCTTAAAGGGGGTGATGCATCCAAATTGGCTACATGATGAAGATGCATCAATTATTGGTAGATGTCAAAGGATCTAGGAAAAATTATGCATCATATCATTCATTTTTTGTGTGAGTTCTTCCTCGAGCACAAATTTAACAAGATATCCTACTCCCTCATATTTATTTTCTTCTATTATGGGAGGCTATCAGGGTCAACAAAGATAGTCTTGCAAAGGCTCAAGTTGTTTGAGTCCCAACTCCTTATACTCTAACCTCATTGGGGACATGTACATAAAAAAGATAAAGAGTAGACCATTCTAATACCATTGATCCTTGTTTAGGAAGAGTACAAAATGGAATACATACTTATTACAAAAATAAAGAGATATAGTAAAACTTAACTTCTATTAATAAATGAAATATGTTGAAACTGTAAAAATTTGTGGAACGAAACAAATGCGCTTAAATGATAGTATGTTGTCTCTAATAAGAAATGTAATGGTTACAAAAATTCACCAAAATGCATTACAATGGGGCTGAAAGGGCCTTTTTAACATAAAGAAATAATGAGGAAACCATAAACATCCAAATAACCTAACCATAGCAGATGAAATTCCAAAAGATTTTGTGGCCCTGATGAGGTTATTTGGTATGTAAACTTATAGAGGTTGTAAATATTGCATAAGATATCTATATGGTGCACTTAGTATCCCATTAGAAATGTCTGGTCGAGAAGTAAAAGTTTTGACCAAGCCCCTTCCACATCAAAAAAATGTTGTTTATGGCCTCAAAAAGACCTTCAAAGTTTAGGACTAGAAAAAAATGTATAAAAAAACAACAACCAAACTAGAGAATTGTTCTTTGAACAAGTGCAATAGGTGGGTGCCCATCGATATCCACCAAGATCATAATGGGTAAAGCACAAGCCATTTAATTAGAATACTTATGTACATGATTGTTATAGCACCATTTACCACCCTTGGTATTTGTGATTCTTGGTATATGGCCTTGGGCAACCCCTCCTTCTAGACTTGGTCCAAATATTTTAAAAACAATGTTTTATTCCCTATATGCTACTTTGCCCTGAGATAAAAGCATGTACATGCGGGTTAGTCAATACCCAACCCATGTATATGTGTTAAAACATTTTAAAAAATTAATTTTCCTTAATTATGGGCAAGGTTCACGATTTTTACCTGTTGATTACCCCCTACTACCCATGGCCCAACTGTTTCCCAACTAAAAAACTAATTGTGAGGAGTATAAATAGACTTCTATGGGAAGGCCTTAAGGAGGAGAAGAGATAGATTTATTATACTGAGATTATCCCTGACTGAGTCTGAAGTATCCTTGTGCTTCAAGCACTTCCCCAAGTTTCAGGAAACCCTTGTTTCCTTGATTGTCGATATTCTCCCTCTTGCTTGAGATATCATGGCATTGGTTATGGAAGGAGGCTGTTGAAAATTGGGACTGGACGGATTTGGAGGACGGTTTGTTTGGAGTCGGAAGAAGAAGACTCAGGTGAATTCTCTCTGTGCTAGTTATAGCTTTCTAGAATAAAAAGAAGCGTTGTCTTGTTTCCGAGATTAACTGTGTTTATGCATCATATACTGTAGTAATTCATATATGAATGTTATTTTGATGTATAACTAATTATTTGCTTATATGATATAAAGTTAGTTTCATTAAAATTCTTTATCTACATACTGCTATGTATGTTCGAATTGAATAATTTTTAGGTTTGGAGAATTGTAGGTTTTAAACCTGTACAGAAATTACCTGCATATGAATTATAAAACACAGAAAATAAACAATGCTAGAGCATAACACATAAAACACATATACACAAAGATTTCCCCCTGGATCCCAAAACTGGGATTACCAGCTTGATTTTTCATTATATTCCTTTCAATGTTACAATACATATTTATACATGCCGAAGCATCCAATACCATGGACCTGAAAAACCATCGCGTCCAAAACCATACCCAAAACCATAGGTAGGTTCCCCAACAAAAATATAGGGTCCAAAAAATATTTTCCCGGGGCGCTGCCCTACACCTCGTAGAGGGGGGCTACTTGCCCCCCTCAAACACCCCTGTGAGCCCCCCACTGCGCAATCAGCGCAACAAAGGGGGGCTCCGCCCCCCCTCTAACCCCCCAGCCCACTACGTAGGTTATTCGTGGAAAGAATATAACACAACCCAACATTCTCCCACTTGTTTTTTTCTTTCCACAAGGGCCCATAGGAGAGTTTAGTTATTTTTCCAGCCCTAAAACACCCATTGTTTCTCTACACCAAGGGAACTTCTCAGAGCTCACAGATTTTGTCAATGCATTTGTAGTATTCTTCAAAGTTTCCACCTTTACCAGCAACACCTTTTTGTCTTCTATCATATCCCTCACAAAGTGATACTGAACATCAATGTGCTTTGTCTTAGCATGATAAGCAGGGTTCTTTGCCAAGAAAATTGCACTTTGGCCCTCACAGTCTATCCTTATAGCTCCCTATACTAACCCCATACTTGAACACAATCTCTTCAACCAAACTGCTTCCTTACTTGCATGAGTGGCTGCCACGTATTCTGCCTCTGTAGTTGATAGTGCCACTACAGATTGTTTCTTACTGATCCGACTGACTGCACCTCCAAATAGGTTAAACACATACCCACTTGTAGATCTTCTCTGATCCAAATCTCTAGCCCAATCTGCATCAACAAAGCCATGGGTATCCAAAACTTTGTTCAATCCTGGTCTTCTTTGGTAGCACAAACCATAATCACTAGAGCCACAAAAATACCTAAAAACTCCACTTCACTGTTGTCCAATGCTCCTTCCCTAGTTTTGACATAAACTTGCTCAATAATCCCACTGCATGTGTAATTTCTGGTCAAGTACAGACCATTGCATACATCAGGCTACTGACTGCACTTTCGTATGGAACATGGGACATGTCCTCTTCCTCTTCTTGTGTCTTGGTACACTGTTCAGCAAATAACTTTACACATACAGGAATAGGAACGTTCACCGGTTTACTATCTTGCATATTAAACCTCTACATTATTGTCTTGACATACTTCCTTTGGTTTAACGAGAGCTTCCTCTTTACCCGATCTCTTTCAATTTCCATGCCCAAAATATAGTTTGCAGCACCAAGATCTTTCATGTTGAATTTGGAGGATAATTGGGTCTTCAAATCCTGGATAATTTCTTTGTCATTTCCAACCAACAACATATCATCCACATACAAGACCAGATAAGTAACACGGTCACAAATGAATTTAAAATACACACAGTGATCTGGTTTTCTTCTGGTGAAGCCAAGTCCCCATATAAATGTATCAAATTTCTGATACTACATTCTTGGTGACTATTTTAACCCATATAGAGACTTCTTTAACTTGCATACCAATTCATTCTTTCCCTTCACTGCAAAGCCTTCAGGTTGCTTCATGTAGATCTCCTCTTCCAGATCCTCGTGAAGAAATGTTGTCTTCACATCCATTTTTCTACCTCAAAATCAAAAGTAGCAGCAACAGATAAAAGTAACCTAATAGAAGTTACCTTGGAAACAGGAGAAAAAATATCACCAAAATCAATTCCTGGCACCTGGGATTAACCTTTTGCTACCAACCGAGATTGTATTTCTCCACCTTTCCTTCTGCATTTGTCTTCTTCTTGAACACCCATTTGCTCCAATGGGTTTCCTTCCAGCCGGCAACTCCACCAGATCCCAAGCCTCATTTTTGTGCAAAGATGCCATTTCATCAACCATGGCCTCTTTCTAGAGTTTTCCATCCTCTTAATCCACTGTTTCCTTCACAGTTTTGGGATCATCGTTAGTAATAAATAATGCAAAATTTGAATAGAAAGCAAATGGAATATACCTTTCTGGCTACCTTATTTCTCGAACTAATATTCTTACACCTAGATTTTGTGGCTCTTCATCTTCTAATTCCTCCTCTACTGTAGAGTCTGATTCTTCCTCCTTTAGCTCAAACTCTATCTTCTCAGGTTCCTTTGGTTGGACTTCATGTTTAATAACATCTTTCACCTCTCTGAATACCACATCTCAGCTGTACACAACCTTCCTTATTGTTGGGTTCCAAAGCTTATAACCCTTTAAACCATCCTTATACCCAATAAAGATGCACTTTTCAGATTTACTATCCAACTTGGTTCGTTCTCCTTTGGAACATGTACATATGCATCACATCCAAATACCCTCAGATGTGAAAGATAGGGTTTCTTACCAGTCCATACCTCTTTTGGAGTCTTATCCTCCAACGCTGATGAAGGTGATCTGTTAATCAGGTAACATGCTATCTCCACCACCTCTGTCCAGAAATCCTACCCTAACCGGCACCACTGAGCATGCTTCTTGCCCTTTCCATCAACATCTTGTTCATTCTTTCTGCAACTCCATTTTTCTGAGGTGTATATGGAGTAGTCTTCAGTTGTGCTATACCACACTTCTTACATAATTCTTCAAATTCCTTACTGCAAAACTCTCCACCATTATTTGTCCTCAGCACCTTTATCTTCTTCTCTGTCTGGTTTTCCACTAGAGCCTTAAATTATTTAAACCTATCAAAGACTTGAAATTTCTTCTCAAGGAAATATATCCATGTATTCCTTCAGAAGTCATCTATAAATGATACATAGTACGCAGACTTACCCAGTGATGGAGCCTTCACAGGTCCAAACACATCATTGTGCACAAGCTCTAATATCTGTTTCGCCCTCTTACCACTAGAGGGGAAACTCACATGATTCTGCTTCCCGTATACACAATTTTCACAGAAATAAAAATCCACAGAGCTATTACTCATACCTTCTACCATACCTTTACCATGAAGTATTTGAAGGCCCTTCTCTCCGATATGTCCAAGCCTTTGATGCCACAACATAGTTTTCTCTCCAGAGACCACTAGATTTTCAGCTCCACTTTCAGGAACCACAGAACTGTTGCCCCCATCAACAATAGTGCTACCTTGTAGCTTGTAGAGAGTTCCAATCCGAACTCCCCACATCAATACCAGTGCTCCCTGAACCATCTTGCAGGTATCTTTCTCAAACATTGTCTTTCCACCTGCATCATCCAGCTTGCTGACAGAAATCAGATTTTTAGCCAATGCAGGAATATGTAGAACACCCGGAACTGTTCTAATCCTTCCACCTTGAAAATTTAACTTTACTTTTCCATGACCAATGATTCTAGCCTTCCTATTATCCCCCAAGAAGACATCACCACCATCCTATTTCTCATACTCGCAGAACCACTATCTATGGGGAGTGAAGTGAAAGGATGCACCTGAGTCAATCAACCATGCCTCATGATCTACATGAGTACTTGAAGAAGCCAAGTACACATCCCCACCTTCATCTGAGGTGGTTTTTGCCTCTATAGAAGGAGCATCATCATATCCATTTCCTTTATCAGGAGCTTTAGATTTATAGTAAATTTTGAAGTGCCCTTCCTTTCCACATTTCTAGCACACCACCTTTACAGGTTTTCCTGGAGATTTAGATATCCCTCTAGATTTATATCTCCCACTCGATGACTTATTTTTGTTTCTATTCTGGGATCGTCCTCATACAGACAAAGCATCACCGTTCTAGCTGTCCATATTTTTTCATCTCATCTCCTCCGTCAGCAAGGATGAGACTATTTCATCAAACTGCAAGGCAATTGCATTGCTACCTATTGCAATAACCAGACTATCCCATGAATCTGGTAGAGAACACAACGAACTGATGCACTTATCTTCATCTGAAATTTTAATATCAATAGATGCTAACTGACTTACCACAGTATTAAATGCATTTAGATGCTCTATCACTGATTTTGCATCTTTCATCCTCAGGTTATACAACGTTTTTCGCAAGAATAGTTTATTCACTAGAGACTTAGATTGGTACAAAGTCCCTAACTTGTCCCACAAAGCCTTCGCCATCCTTCCCGTGATACATTCAGCAATACTGAATCTGAGACACACAATCATATTGTGCTTTTTGCCTTTCGATCCAACTTCTTCCATTCTTCATCAGACACTCCCATTGGTTTAGTTCCTGTATCTACTGTGATCTACTAATCTTTATCTACCAACAGATCCTCCATCTTGAGTTTCCACAAATCAAAACTCTAACCATTAAATTTCTTGATCTCTATCTTTCCACTGCTCGCCATCTTCTTTTACCACCAGAATCGATCTCGCAGATCTCCCACTGAACAATGTCTACCACAAGCTCGAGCGAAACCCCTCGGCAACAAAGGCATCCCCTTGAAGCCAAAACAACTCTGATACCAAATGTAGGTTTTAAACCTTTATAGAAATTACCTGCATACGAATTCTAAAACACAGAAAATGAAAAATACGAGAG
The DNA here is from genome assembly GCA_000404065.3 of Pinus taeda. Lineage (NCBI taxonomy): Eukaryota > Viridiplantae > Streptophyta > Pinopsida > Pinales > Pinaceae > Pinus > Pinus taeda. The sequence goes on from APFE031108945.1 coordinate 15,723, forward strand.
CATAACGCATAAAACACATATACACAGAGATTTTCCCCTCGATCCAAAAACCGAGACTATTAGCTTGATTTTTCATTATATTCCTTTCAATGTTGCAATACATATTTATACATGCCAAAGCATCCAATACCATGGATTGAAAAACCATCGCATCCAAAACCATAGACCGAAAACCATAGGTAGGTTTGCCCCAACCTAATATAGTGTCTAGAAAACATTTTCCCAGGGCGCTACCTTGGACCCTGTAGGAGGGGGGCTACCCACCCCCCTCAAACAACTTAGACAAGGGGGGTTGTTGTGCCCCCATGACCCCCCCACTACACAATTGGCGCAACAAATGGGGGGCTCCGCCCCCCCCTCTAACCCTCTAATTCACTACGTAGGTTAGTCGTGGAAAGAATATAACACAACCCAACAAGAACATCAGGAGTTGTAAAGGGTTTGAACCTGCAGGACCTACCTGAACAAAGGACATTTGGGTATGGTCGCTCTAACATATCTTGTTCATTTAAGAATTTTTCCTGAGTTGTATGAGTGTTTCTTACTGTAGTTTTCTCTTGCTATGTTGGGGTTCCAACCCAAAGCCCTAGGGTACTTATTCCCGTAACAGAATTGGCAACTCCACTGGGGATAACAATCTTGTTATTCCTAGTTTGGGTTGTCCAGTGTCAATCAGGGCTGAGTTCTTGGTTTGCTTGCTATGCCATTACTATTTGGTCTAGTAGAATCTAAGACCTTAAGTCTGATCTTTTTGATCTGGATTTTTTTTTTCTTGCAAAGCTTTATATAGGCACTTTAGTCTGTTTATAGTAGTGTACACACGCTAGTTTCTGTGGAGTGAACCTGCATATATGCGAGTTTCCTTTATCAGAAGTGCGTGTATGTGCCCCTATGCTTGAACACAGTTGTGTATGCCATTTTTTGCATTGTTTTTTCAAATCTCTCTACCCAGAAAGATTTTTTTCTTGGTTTTTTTAGTCTCTGAGTGGGCAATTTCTGTCTCTAGAATTTTATTATTTTGCAAGCTTACTGTTCTGAAGTCTCTTCCGCTTCGAAAATATTTGGCCTAGGTTTGTTGTTGAGTGAGTTTTATGATTTGTGTTTTGGCACACAAGACTACGTACAAAGGTTCTTGATTGTTCTGGTCCTCTAAAACATTAGATTGTTTTCAATCTTAGTGTCAAGCTTGGTTATTGGTCTACTTGCTTTGATTTCCGTCATTTTGTGGCCTTATACCTTTTCTTGCTTTTTGGAAGTGTCTTTTTGACGAATTTGAAAGTATTCATTTCCTGACTTCTTGGTTAGTTTTTCAATCTCTTTGCTGTTGTTTGGGTCGTTTAGTACATGTTGAAGCCTTTTCATTCAAGTTTTCATTCATTGTCGAATTTGAAACTTGAAAAGACTCCTTGTGCTCTTCTTTCAATCTTTGAGTCTTAGTGGCATTTAGAGTGCTTTCAAAAGGTTGTTTTGATTGTTTCTTGAAAAAGAAAAGATCTTAAAAAACATTGTTTTTGTTTTCTTTTGCCGAGTTTGATTTTGGTTTATTTTGATTTTTTGAAAGTGAATTGTGATATTTTGGGATTTGTCCTTCTTGTTTGAAGAGAATTTTGTATTCAAAATTTGTATTCTTTTCAAAAATTAAGTTGGCTTATTAATAGTTATAAACAATTGGTTTCGTTATTTTTTAGAGTAATCTAGGATCTTGCATCTTCATTACACCTTGCATTAGGGTAGTTTTGCATTACTAAAGCATCAATAGTCTTTTTAGTTTTTGTATGTGTAAGTGTGTTTTAAGAAAAGAAAATAAAAAGTTTTTTTCTTTATAGAAGTTTTGTAGAATCAACGTAGAGATCTCTTTTCATTGAATAACAAACGATTGCATTCATTTAGTTAGTTTTTCATTGATTTCTTTTGCGTCATAAAAACACCATTGGTTTCATTTCCATTTATACCCTT